>JAHHUM010000306.1:0-237903 GCA_036173005.1 Crenichthys baileyi | reverse complement strand
TTTATGAAATTTCCTTTCCCCATTTTAAAGAAATAACAAAAAACAAAAATAAATGAAGTGAAAATTTTTGATTTGTCATCATATTTTTTTTGGGAGTGTGCTTGGTGTCTGAGGTTTTTGGAATTGGGGGTTTGGGAAATAAAGAGGATGCGAGTTACTTCAGGTGTTTTTTTTAAGAAAGAATTTTGCACGTAAAAGGGGACTCAAACGGTTTCTTTTTTTGAGTTTTCTCCAGCTTTGGAAAATACTCGTTCACGGGGAAACAGGGGGAGGCTGGTGTGACAAGCAACTTTTTGGCTGGGTGTTTAGGTTTGGAAACAGAGAAAGGCTGGGAGTCCTTTCCCCTATAAAACCAAAAAGAGCTTCACAAGCTTTTCCTTCCGGGATCCTAAAAAAAATAAAGAAAAGACTTCTTTTTAAATTACAAACATTTAACTTCTCTTTTTTTTGCAGATGCGTGGCCCTGCGGTCCCTCTAGCCAACCCCTACCATGGATCCCCCTGGATCCCGTGGCTTTGATACACGCAAAGACCCCTGTCTGGTCCAGATGCGCCAAAGGACTCCCCCAACAATTTGTCCCTCTTTTGAACCGGGTATTCACCCTAATGTTGTGTGCATTTCAATATTTTGAGCAAAACTGTGCTCTTCCCCTGCAAATTTAACCCTTTATTACAGCCCCCTTAAAAGCTTGTGCACTATCCTTTTACTAAAATAGATTAATCCTATCTAAAATGGGGGGGTAATCAGAGGGAACACTTCCTTAAAATAATTTTGGTTGGGTTTGGGGGTTTCTACATAAAGTTGAGGGTTTAATTAACAATTCATTTAAACTAAAGCCCCAAAATTAAAACATGTTCCAAGGACTTCCCAAAAAGTAGGTTCAACATTCCAATTACCTAATCTTTACAATGCAGAGATTCTGTTATTTTTCAAATTGGATAAAAAGTTTGTCTATTAAAAAAACCCAGAAATTTGCATAGTCAGTGACTTGCAGCATTCACCCCCTTCCGGATAAACATTAGAGACAGGGCAGTCACTGCGTTGATTTTCAGCAATCCTCTACCCGAAGGGGGTGTAGCGAAGGGGGGGAAAAACTCCCTTTTAACAGGAAGAAACCTCCAGCAGAACCAGGCCTCATTGTGGCGGGCATCTGCCCCCCCAACCGATGGGGTTAGAGAAAAAAGGCAGAGATACAAAGAGAACAAAGAAGCACGATCCCGGAGTACTTTTTTTTTTATGGGAAGGAAAAAGGGAAATGTTTAAAGGATGTAGCTCCTTTAGTCGTTTACCTAGAAAGAAAGAACGATGAAATAATATTTTGATAATCAGGAAGCTCCACAGGAAACAAAAAAAAATCCAAACACAGATCAGGTTTCCAAAAAGTTCCAATTTTCCAATGTTTCTCATTGCTGAGGATGAATAATCATCTTCGGGGGTAGTCAAAAATTTTCTTTTTTAAAAGAAACAATTTTATTTGGAAAAATCCCCCAAAAATCTCTGCTGAAGCTAAGGGAAGGATGGCTAAAAGAGCTATGACTCTGTGTAAATTTAGCAATGTACTAAAAGAAACCTAGGATTTTCTTGTTTTCTTCTATTAAGGATAGAAATAAGCTTTCTAGTTTGGTGGAGTGTCTTTTTATAAACAGTAGGCTTTTTTTCCAGTTTTAATAGGATCCTTAGGTGTGTAGAGGCCATTTTCTCTCCAGTTTTTTTAAACCCTTGTGTTTTTTAAAATAGCAGCTCTCAATTAAAACCCCGGGGGCCCCGGGGCCCCCTATGAAAATTTCCTTCTTTTTCAAGGGGTCATTGTTAATGCACCCCGCAAAAGATGAAAAACACTTGAACAAAAGAATCAATTTTTTGAAGGGGAAAGAAAAACTTATTGCCCTCCCCTGGTTTTTTTGTGATAATGAGGAATTAAAGTGAACAGATTCTTTTAAAGGTTGTTACGCATCGTCTGTAATGATCTATATAAGAAATTTTTTTCCGGGTGGGGTACTCGTTAAATTTAAACTAAAGGTTATTAAGAAAAAGGTCAACAGGCAGGGTTAGGGAAAAAAAATTTGTTATGTCTTTTTACCTCAATGCCATATGGCCAGCAAAAAGGGCCAGAGAATGAAGACAAAGTGGGTGGTTTTTTTAATGTTTTGATAAAACCCCAAATTTTCTAAGATACCATTAAAAGGGTATATTTAAAACATCACCTTTTAGTGTCAACAGAATGTTAAAATCCCCCACTATAAAAAACTTTATCGTATTTTAAAACAAATCAGAAAAAGGTTTAAAACGATCTAAAAAGAGAGTAAGGGCCGGTGGACGGTTCAAAACAACAAACGAAGGGTTTTAGTGCTTTGCAATTTGGAGAGGAAAACTAAGGATTTTAAAAATTCAAAAGAGTTGTAGCAATTGATTGGTCTGGGACTAGTCAATAAATCGGACTGAAAGATGGTTGCTACTCCTCCTCCTCGCCCAGTATTTCGAGGAATGTGAAAATTTAAATAATTAGTAGGAGCTGACTCATTTATAGTAACATAATCCTCTTGCTGCAGCCAGGTTTCTGTGAGGCAAAATAAATCAATCTGATTGTCACAAATCAGGTCACTAACTAGCAAAGTCTTTGAAGAGAGAGATCTTATATTCAGTAAGCCACATTTAATTGTTTTATTTTTCTTCTTAGTCTGAGGTGTGTTTATTTTTATGAGATTTTCCTGATTTCGTCCCTTTATATTATTTTTTAATCTATTCAATTTTGGCCGTGAGCGAGACACTGTCTTAATAGGGTAATGGGTGGGTAGTAGCACAGAAGCTGCAGAGAGGAGTGTTAAAGTACGACCCTGCTTCCTGGTCTGAACCACAGGGCGCCTGGGCGGACACAAGCGCCTGGCACCCTTCAGAAACAGTGCGACATCCCCATGCCGGCCAACAGAGCAACCACCAAACCCAACATGCCAACGGGAAATGGCTGCCACATACACCTTAAAGGTGGAAGGGGATCGCCCCAGATCCAGCACCTCCTGAAGGAAGAACAGCAAATGGGAAACAGGACAGCGAATAGGGTCCAATCCCTTACCACGGCACCAGCCAGCAAAGACCGCCCACTTAGCACCATATGTGGCCCGCGTGGACGGTGGCCATGCGCCAGTCATGGACTGTCCAACCCTGCCCCCATAAAGGGAGAAGGCAGAGCCTGCACCTGTAGAGGCCAAAGCCAGAGTTTCAGGCGGCCCGGATCAGGATGGAGAATACGGCCCCCATCTGGGGGAGGAGGTCTCTCCTGGAGGGGAGGCGCATCGGCGAGCTGGAGCAGAGCTGGAACAGCAGAGGAAACCAGGTCCTCCCCGGCCAAAAGGGGACTACAAGCAGAAGCTCGTGTCTGTCCTGAAGAATCCTCAGAAGCATCTGGGGGATCAGGGGAAACGGGGGAAAGGCGTACAGGAGGGTCCGCGCCAGGAACACAGCCATCAGCTCCAGAACATTGATATGGACCCCGTGTGCCGCGGGGAACACATCCTGAGCCGTACGGTCTTGCCAGGTCGCTCCCCAACCCATGGCGGAAGCATCCGCATGGACGACTTCCCTCCGACACGGAAGGGGGCCGAGGGGGACACCCACCATGATCTAGGACCCGCTCTGCCACTGGGACAGAGACTGTAGGCACCGAGGCACAACCTGAAGCCGTCGGAGCCTGTGAGTGCGCTGGGAGGGGTCCAGGCCGACCCCGTTCAGCCACAGCTGCATCGGCCGCAGTGAAAGAAGCCCCAGAGGCACCACGCTGGATGCAGCAGTGAGCATGCCCAGAAGACGCAGGTACTCCACAAACCGTGGAGCCCTGCCAAGACGGAAGCTCGGAAGCATGGCCAGAATATCGCCGACACGCCGAGGAGAAGGACAGGCGGTCATGGAAACAGAATCCAGAACCATGCCTAAGAAAATAGCCACCTGGGAAGGGATCAGGCTGCTCTTCTCCAGGTTCACCCTCAAACCCAGCTGGCGTATGTGGGCAAGCCACGCCTGGGTGTCCCGGATCGCCTGATCGTGGGTTGCAGCACAAATGAGCCAGTCGTCTAAATAAGGCAGGATCCGCTGTCCCCGTGCCTGCAGGGGGGAAAGGGCCGCTGCCACACATTGGGTGAACACCCGAGGAGAAAGGGAAAGACCAAAGGTAAGAACCCGAAACTGGAAGTGCCTCCCGTGAAAGGCAAAGCGGAGAAACCGCCAATGATCCGGAGCAATGGGGACATGAAAATAGGCGTCCTTCAGATCGATAGCCGTGAACCAGTCTCCCGGGGAAATCGCCTGCAGGACCTCCCGGGTGGTCAACATATGGAAAGGATCACCTTCAGGAAAGTGTTCAGACCCCGGAGGTCCAGAATTGGACGAAGACCGCCGGTCTTCTTGGGAACCAGAAAATAAACTGAGTAAAAAAACCCCGGATCCCGCAGGGGGTCCACCGGGACAATCGCACCCTTGGCCAGCAAAGTGCAGATCTCCCGGTCCAGGGCCTAAGTCTTCATCGGGTCGCAGATGACCGTCATCTTGACCCGGCACCGGCACCGGCACCGGCGAGCCAAATCAAAGCGAGCAGCAAACCACTGCCGAAGAAAGTAAAGAGACTCAACACGAGCAGAAAAACGCCACCGGCGAGTCAGACAAACAGAAAGAAACAAAAGCGAGCAGCCACTACTGCCGAAACCTACTGGACTCAGCACGAGCAGAAGAAAACGCCACCGGCGAACCAAATAAGGGGAACAAATCAAAGCGAGCAGCAAACCACTGCCGAAGAAAGTAAATACTCAATACGAGCAGAAAATGCCACTGGAGAGTCAGCGAGAAACGTAGAAATGAATGAACGGACTCAGCACGAGCAGAAAACGCTACCGGTAAGCTGAACAAACTTACCAGAAACCCTGGAAGAAAAGGCAGCTTGCGCAGCCTCTGGAGGGCATAACCATCCGCAGCTCCGACTACAACGATCACGAGGCTCCCAGCAGCAAGCAGCAAGAGGAACGAGGAACAAACAAACACAAGTCAACACCTGCATTCATCAACCTGCGGGCGAGAAGAAGGAAGGGACTGGGCTCCCGGTGTCATGTGACTATATAGACTCACATGAGCCAACGGTAGGTCACATGTGACCATGTTGTTATTAATTTCTCGACCTGTGCATGCGCAAGAATGATCATTCAGTGCTTGAAGCACCACCTCTGGTGGTCAGTAGGGATGAAATAGAACTTTGGTGACCTCCGATTGACGTAACCGGGTGTCATTGCCGCCAGCATGAATTACAATCTTACTGTATTTACGCTTATCCTTAGCCAGCAGTTTCAGGTAGGATTTGATGTCGCCCGTTCTGGCCCCTGGCAGACATTTGACTATGGTCGCTGGTGTCTCTAGTGCCACGTTTCTGACTATGGAGCTGCCAATTACCAGAGTTGGCTTCTCAGCGGGTGTGTCGCTGAGCGGGGGAAATCTGTTAGAATTCTGCAGGTATATCTATGTTATGCTGACCTTGATTGGTGGCACGAGGCAGTATGAGTGTTCTCGTGTTTGGCTCTATAATGCCTCAGCATTGATGATGTATTATTATTATATGTCAGCAGCTGCGGGCAAAGCAAATACTGCACCTGTAAAACCAAGATAACAACCCGTTACTGCACCTCTTGCATAACATGATACCATGACTGTAACACTACTGCATAGTATAGGCTATAGGCTTTCTAATAAACACTTTGAATGTACATTATTATACCTTATTAGGTGGCACCAGATCGAAATATTCCCACACTTGGGAACGCTTCCTAGATGGTTGCTCCATGACAGAATAATCCACCAAAACTCAGAATATCCAAAAACGAGATCTGTTCATAACGTATAATACGTGTAGAACGGGGATGTGAACCGGGCCATCTTAAATACACTGAATCGCGCCAAATGTTTGAAACTCCACCAGTCAACTCGAAGCAGTCAGCTGACTCTGTCTCAATGAAGGTGGCCTACCTTCAAAGAATCCTTGGATCCAAAGTAACAACAAATTTTCGATCAAACAACGGTTGATCGAAAGCAGCCACAAGTTAAGTATTGATATGCTGCTCACATAATCTAGCATCCATTCATAAAGGGACTAATAAGACAAGTGTGGCTCGACTTTCTTATGAGGCCTTCAGAAGCTACAGAAGCTCCCAAGGGATGTCTCGAAGTGAACCCAACGAAACCACAGCGCCGCTCGCCTCTCTGCGGGCAGGTTTAGGTAGCGAAAGCTACCCGCCGCACTGCACCCACTAAGGTAGCTGCAACGTGCCTTTGTCGTACAGCTTGGCCAGGTCGGCTAAACAGCCGGCCCCTCACTGCTACTAAGAGTAGCTGCAACGCTAGTGGCTTTGTTCAGCCACTTGGATGACCGGACAGCTTCGCTTCCCCCCAACTCGTCGCCCCCAAAAACCCTTTTCCTCACCCGGGTTTCGTGTAAGAGGTGGTTTTTGGGGGGAGGAAGATTAGTTTTTAGGATGAAATAATCTGAATGTTTATTTCATGATGTTTGTTTTTGTTTGTGTTGAGAAGCTCAGCTATCTAAGTGCTAGCAGACACAGATAGTTTTTGTGTTTGTTTTTAAAGTTAAGACAAACTTTTTTTAAAGGGTGGTTTGTAAACACAGATCAGACATACAGCGCCGTCAACGCTTATGCTTTTGATCCTTTTTTAATTGATGGTATTTTAAAAGGGCCCACATGTTTGACTTAAAAGGGAAACCCGGTAGCAGTTTCCTGTTAGCTCCAATTGCTAACGGTTTAAGGTAACTTATCTTATGAGTCTATTAAGACTCTTTATCCGGGAAAAGGTTTGGTTCTTATTCAAAGTCATTTTTTCCTTAAAAAATATTTTTAAAAATATTTTTTAAAAAATAAAGGCAGCAATTTAAAAAACCCCTTTGAGAATTATTTCATCCAGAAGGTTGGTTTTATTCAGCAAATCATTTTAAAATATTCTTTTTTTTTAAATATGAAATAAAATATTAAAAAAAAAATTATAATGTTTTATCTAAATTTTCCCTTTTGAATGGTTGTTTAAAGGAATACCAGTTATTGTTTTATTTCCCAAGGGACAAATTTAAAACCTTAATTTCCAGATTCTTCCAGATAACCCTTTGGTTTCAAACATAAATAGCTTTGGGAATAGTAATTTTGGCTTCCACTCTATTGGTCATGGTTATTAACCATTTTTGATTCTTTTATTTTGTTGTACAAAAGCTCTTAGTCTTCCTTTTTTCTTTCATTCTTTTTGGGTATTTTCAGTCGGGTTTTTCTAGTATGGAAAAGTTTTTTGAGTTTGAAATATTTTTGATTTTTGAGTTGACTTATTTTTGTTAATAAATTCTTGTTTTTTAAAAAAAACTGTAAATTTTTTCCCATGTGTGGGGCAGAGTTTTGTGTTCGGGTAATGCCCGGGGTTTGGTTTTCCCCCCTTTTCCCATTATTTTTCTAATGCCAACCCGGCCTTTTTGGGGGCGGGTTTTCACGGGACAACTTTTTAACCCTTTATGCCCCCCCTCTTTTTTTCCGAGGGGTTTAAAATTTAATCGGGAAGAGAGAGGTACCCCAAATTTTGGGGTTTTTTGGGAAAAAAACAATGGCCATCAGTGGGTTTTAGAGGAAAAAAGTCTACTTTTAAAGGCTATTTTAAAAATTTTCCCTTTTTTGATAAACCCTTATTTTTAGATTTGGCTTGGGTTTTATCCTGGGGCATCTCTGTAGTTATGCTGCTATAGGCTTAGGTGCTGGAGGAAAATAATGACCACTTTTTACCCTCTTCGCTACATTCTCCCCCTACCCTTCAATTTTTTTCATTAAATTTGGGTTTATTTAGCTTTTTAAATTTGTTCTCTCTCTTTTCTCCCTTCCCAGAACTAACCCCGGCCCGACTCGGGTCTCCTGTGACACCTTTTTTGGGAGGGGAATTTATCCGACCCTTCCCGCTGGGGAACAACTTAAAGCCCCCCCCACCCTCTACCAAAGCCAAAATGGCCCCGTTCTTTCAGTGTTAACCCTTTCCTCTCCTAGACATAGCTACTGACTGGGGGCTTCTACTGTTTGGGGCTAACTCTATTTTGCCTTTCCTTTAGACTCAAACTTGAAAAACTGGGTCAGGGGTTCATCTGTTCCTTTTTTCTTTGGGAAAAAGGGCTAAAGGGGGCTAACATTCCCTTAAAATTTACCCTTTTCCTTCCCATAGAAAGTTTCTCCTGGATCAGTTTCTTTTTTTGGTTCTCTTTTTTTGTCTCTGCTCTGTTCTCTTCCCAAAACCCCCCCGGGTCGTGGAAAATGGCCGCTCACACTGAGCCTGGTTTGGGTTTTGTGGAGGTTTCTTTCCCGTTTTAAAAAGGGGGTTTTTCCCCTCCCACGGGCCCCTACATGCAAAGTCAGTATGAGGGATTGCTGCAAAATCAAACGCCAGGGATGTCCACTGTCTCTACATGGGTATCCAGGGAGGGAATGGGTGCAAGGGCACTGACTGGATGCAATCTGCTGGGGGTTTTCCCTTTGATAGAAAAACTTTTTAAACCCCAAATTTTAATAAATAACTGGGGGTTGACTGCACTGTTTCCCCAAAGGTTTGGGTTAAAATGGAATGTATGTACCCCGACTTTTTTTTAAGTTCCTTTAGACGACGTGTTGTGAATTGGGGGCTTTTTTTTATAAATAAAACTAATTGAATTTAATTGGGAATTTTTAAAAGGGCCAAATTTTTTTTTAATTTAAAAAATTAAATGATATAAAAAACAATTACAAAAAACCCAAAAAAACTTTCAAGAGAAAAATTTGGGGACTCCAACTCTTCCCGACTTGGTCTCCATATAGTAAAGTTAGATGTTGCTAGTTGTTGGACGTCAGAAGCATCTAAAACCTTTGCAGTTTTGTGTCCATCATTGATCCAGTTTCTGGTCCTTAGCTGTTTTTCCTCATCTGTTAGGTCTGAGGTGTCTAGTTGCTGAAGTCAGGTGTCCAGGTGAAGACCTCCCTCTCTTTCCTGCTTTTGTTGCTAGACTCCAGTGTGTCCTGGGAGTCGTCTCCACAGCGGTGTTTCTTCAGTTGACGAGAGTCAGAGAAACCCAGGCGGCAGCGGTCACAGGAGTACAGCTTGACACCAGTATGGATCTGCATGTGGGACTTGAGCTGGTTGGACTGCCTGAACCTCCGGCTGCATACACTGCACTGGTACGGCTTCTCTCCGGTGTGGACCAGCAGGTGGCGGTGGTAGTTCTGAGGTGTCCTGAACTCTTTGCCGCACTGCTCGCAGCGGTGAGGTTTGACCCCAGTGTGCAGCAGCTCATGCTGCTTCAGCTGCGATGCCTGCAGGAAGCCTTTGCTGCAGAATGTGCAGACGTGGGGCCGGTCACCACTGTGCTGCCGTTGGTGGTAGCGTAACATGTGTCGCAGATGAAAAGTCTTTCCGCAGGTGTTGCAGGTGAACTCTTTGTTCTGCTGGTGGCTCTTCTCGTGCACCCTGAGCGTGCTGCTGCTGCTGAAACTCTTCAGACACATTTTACAGCTGAAGGGTTTGACTCCAGTGGATCTCCGGCGACCGTGCTCTGTGCTGGACAGCCGGCTATCTGGGTCACCATGAACCAGCGCCTGGTGTTTCTGCAGCTGACAGTTGTAGAAAAATGTTTTTCCACAGCAGTCACACATAAAGGGTTTCTCCACACCGTGAACCAGCATGTGGGTCTTCAGAGCCCAGGTCCCTGAAAAACCTTCACCACACTGATGACATCTGATGGGGAACAAGGGAGGGAAGACAACACCAGGTTAGGACAACAGGCTGATAAATTTTAACTGATGAGCTTTGAATGTGCTTGAAAACCTGCCGGAACGAAACCGAATCTTTGACAGACCCCACTGCTTCCTGATTGACCCGTCGGTGTGTGTGCGTACCTGTGGGGCTTCTCTCCGTTGTGGAGATGCAGGTGTCTCTGCAGGTTGTATTTGAGGCCGAAGCTCAAGCCACAGGTATGGCAGGTGAAGGGTTTCTCTCCAGAGTGGACCACTCGGTGTTGCATCAGACCCATCCTGCATTTGAAAGCCTTGTTGCACTCGCTGCACTTGTATGGCCGCTCGTCTGAATGCGACCTCTTGTGGACACGTAGGTTCCCAGTGGTTGAAAACCTCTTGCCGCAGGTTTGGCAGGGGTACGGACGCGCCCCAGTGTGGACTGTCTGGTGCTCTCTGAGACTTTTCTTCCTGGTGAAACTCTTCCCGCAGACGTCGCACATGAACGGCTTGACTTTGGCGTGCGACACCTCGTGGGACCTGAGAGCAGCCATGGAAGTGAAGGTGCGGTCGCAGGCATGGCAGTTCAGAGGAGTTTTCTCCAGCTGATGGGAGGCTTGGTGAACCCGAAGCTGTCGCAGCAGCCGGAACTTCCTGTTGCATTGGTCACACTGCAGCAGCTTGTCAGGGTCGCGCTCCTGTGCCTCCCTCAGCTGGTGGCTCTGCTGGTGTTTGAGGAGCGTCTGGGCCTTGTAAAAACCTTTATCGCAGGAGTTGCAGGGGAATGGTTTGCGGTGGCTCGCCATATGTTTGCTCAGCTGGTGCTTCTGATGGAAACCTTTGTTGCAGAGCTCACAGAAGAACCTCTTCTCTTTGTAGAGCTCCCTCCTCCTCCACCTCTCCTGCTCCTTCTGCTGCTCCTCAGTCAGAGCTGCTGAACGATGGGAGACAAACAGAGTTTCTGAAACAGTTTCTGCTGCTGTGACAGGGCAGAGACATTGAGGTACCGCCTCCTGTACTGAAAGGTTACAGAATGCTGACAGAACCATCAGGACCGGGCCAGGATCAGGGGTTTTAATTACAGAAACCAAACACCGCACATGGTACTCTCTCAGGAACTACAAAAAGTGCTCAGTAGACAGACCTTCCAGAACCGTGCGGTATTGCTCAGTTCTGACACATTTTATCTCCAAACAGGAAGGAGAACACATTCAGTAGTTATAGTTCTGAGACCCAAAACATCATTCAAATAAGACCAAAGATTGTGTTTCAATGTTTCTCATTCTGTCAGACAGAAACTTCAGATCCGGTCCGGAGGAAAACAGCTCAGACCCATTCAGGAAAACGTGTTTGGATCAAGTCAATCAGACAACAGGAACCATTTTATGAGCCACTGATCTGAAGCCAAAATCCGCTGGGGTCCATTCACAAAACCCAACAGGTTAAAATGTGCTCTACTCACAGCTGAACCGGTTCTGAACTATGGTCCAGGATGAATAACACCTGGAACTAGAGTCCACCAGGGGTTAAAACCCACCACCCAACAGATGAGAACATGTTCTATCCACAACCGAACCAGCCCTGAACAATGGTTCCAAATGAATGACAACCCAGGGTTCAGACCAGGAAGCAGGGTCGTAGTTTAACACTCCTCTCTGCAGCTTCTGTACCGCTACCCACCCATTACCCTATTAAGACAGTGTCTCGCCCACGGCCAAAATTGAATATATTAAATAATAATCTAAAACAAGGAAATCAGGAAAGTCTAATAAAAATAAACACAACTCAGACTAAAAATAAAAATAAAACAATTAAATGTGGCTTACTGAACATAAGATCTTTCTCTTCAAAGACTTTGCTAGTTAGTGACCTGATTTGTGACAATCAGATTGATTTATTTTGTCTCACATAAACCTGGCTGCAGCAAGAGGATTATGTTACTATAAATGAGTCAACTCCTACTAATTATTTAAATTTTCACATTCCTCGAAATACTGGGCGAGGAGGAGGAGTAGCAACCATCTTTCAGTCCGATTTATTGACTAGTCCCAGACCAATCAATAGCTACAACTCTTTTGAATATTTAAAATCCTTAGTTTTCCTCATCCAATTGCAAAGCACTAAAACCACTTCTGTTTGTTGTTTTTGTACCGTCCACCAGGCCCTTACTCTCAATTTTTAGATCAGTTTTCAGACCTTTTATCTGATTTAGTGTTAAATACAGATAAAGTTATTATAGTGGGGGATTTTAACATTCATGTTGACACTGAAAGTGATAGCTTAAATATAGCCTTTAATGGTATCTTAGACTCAATTGGCTTTACTCAAAACATTAACAAACCTACCCGCCTTTGTCTTCATTCTCTGGACCTTGTGCTGACATATGGCATTAAGTGTACAGACATAACAATATTTTCTCACAACCCTGTGCTGTCTGACCATTTTTAATAACCTTTGAGTTTAATTTAACCGAGTACTCCACACCTGAAAGAAAATTTCATTATAGTAGATCATTATCAGACGATGCTGTAACAACCTTTAAAGAATCTGTTCCACTTTTAATTTCCTCATTATCACAGAAAAACAGAGTGGAGGGCAATAATTTTATTTCTTCCCCTTCACAAATTGATTCTCTTGTTCATAGTGTTACTTCATCATTGCGTGGTGCATTAGACAATGCAGCCCCCTTGAAAAAGAAGGAAATTATTCATAGGAGGCAGGCTCCCTGGTTTAATTCAGAGCTGCGTACTTTAAAGCACAATGTTAGAAAATGGAGAGAAAATGGCGCTCTACACACCTAGAGGATTCCTACTTAATCTGGAAAAATAGCCTACTGTTGTATAAAAAGACACTTCACCAAGCCAGAACAGCTTATTTCTCATCATTAATAGAAGAGAAAAAGAATAATCCTAGGTTTCTCTTTAGTGCAGTTGCTAAACTTACACAGAGTCATAGCTCTGTTGAGCCATCCATTCCCTTAGCTCTCAGCAGTCATGACTTTATGGGATTCTTCCAAATAAAATTGATTCTATTAAGAAGAAAATCTTTGACATACTCCCGAAGATGATTACTTCATCCTCCAGCAAGTGAGACAACATTGGAAATAACTGTAGAACCTGATCTGTGTTTGGACTGTTTTGATCCTGTGGAGCTTCCAGAGTTATCAGAAAATATTAGCTTCATCTAAACCTTCAACTTGTATGTTAGACCCAACCCCAACCAAATTATTTAAGGAAGTGTTCCCTCTGATTACCAGCCCCATTTTAGATACGATTAAATTTTATCTTTAGTAAAATGGATATGTACCACAGGCTTTTAAGGTAGCTGTAATTAAACCTTTGCTTAAGAAACCTTCGCTTGATCGAGATGACTTAATAAATTACAGACCTATATCCAATCTTCCATTCTTATCTAAAATTCTTGAGAAAATAGTTGCTAATCAAATGTGTGGAGCATTTACACAGCAATGACCTGTTTAAAGAGTTTTCAGTCAGGTTTCAGAGCTCATCATAGCACTAAAACAGCTCTGCTGAAAGTCACTAATGATATTCTTATTCCCTCAGATAATGGACTTGTGTCTGTACTGGTTTTCTGTTAGATCTCAGTGCTGCATTTGACACAGTCGATCATAATATTCTCTTAGAAAGGCCGGGGAATATGCTGTAGGGATTCAGGGAACAGCACTAGGCTGGTTTAAATCTTATCTGTCTGACAGATTCCAGTTTGTTCATGTAAATGATAAATCATCTTTAAACTCCAGGGGTTTAATTGTGGAGTACCACAGGGGGTTCAGTACTTTGGGCCAATTCTCTTACTATATATATGCTTCCAATAGGTCAAATTATCAGGCAGCATAGAATAAATTTTCACTGTTACGCTGATGATACTCAGCTTTACTTATCCATAAATCCTGATGAGCCCAACCAGTTAGATAGACTACAAGCATGTCTTGAAGACATAAAAACTTGGATGACTTTAAATTTTTTCCTTCTAAAATTCAGACAAGACAGAAGTTTTTCGTCTTTGGACCGGAGTCTTTTAAAAAAAAAAACTGCTTAGTCAATCACTTAACCTGGATGGCATTAAATTGACCTCCGATAATAAAGTAAAAAACCTTGGTGTTATTTTGACCAGGACATGTCATTTAAATCCCATATTAAACAGGTTTTCTAGGATTCCTTCTTTCATCTCCGGAAACATTGCCAAAATTTAGAAATATCCTGTCCAGGAGTGACGCTGAAAAACTAGTCCATGCATTTGTTACTTCAAGGCTGGACTATTGTAATTCTTTACTATCAGGATGTCCACAAAATGCAGTTAAAAGCCTTCAGCTGATTCAAAATGCTGCAGCAAGAGTTCTGATGAAAATTAAAAAAAAGAGATCATATTTCCCCTACTTTAGCTTCCCTTCATTGGCTCCCTGTTAAATCCAGAATAGAATTTAAAATTCTCCTCCTCACATATAAAGCCCTTAATGATTTAGCTCCATCATACATCAGAGATCTGATTGTTCCATACGTTCCTAACAGGGCACTTCGTTCTCAGACTGCAGGTTTACTGGTGGTTCCTAAAGTCTCTAGAAGTAGAATGGGAGGCAGATCCTTTAGTTATCAGGCTCCTCTCCTGTGGAACCAGCTCCCAGTTTTAGTCCGTGAGGCAGACACCCTGTCTACTTTTAAGGCTAGGCTTAAAACTTTCCTTTTTGATAAAACTTATAGTTAGAGTGGCTTAGTTTATCCTGAGCTATCTCTGTAGTTATGCTGCTATAGGCTTAGGCTGCTGGAGGACATAATGACCACTTTCACACTCTTCTGTCTAGTCTAACCCGGTTCTGTCCAGTCTGACACCCGGTTGCATCCAGTTTGACCCCTGATTACGTCTAGTCTGACCCGGTTGCATCTAGTCTGACCCGGTTGGGTCCCATCTTACCTGGTTCCGTCTACTCTGACCCGGTTCCATCCAGTCTGACTGCAGCAGTTTGTATGTTTCTAAAAGAAGTTCAATCATAAAACAGAATTTCACCTGTTAGACTCTCAATGACCATTGGACCTCCATGGTCCAGTTCTTCTGGTCCTATTGTTGTTTCTGCAGCCTGAAGACACCATTAGAGGTGAAGAAGACATCACTCAGTAGAACCAGGGATAGTAAAATTGAATCTTCTGATTCTGCTGAGTGCTCATGAACTCACTACGGTCATGTCTTCTTGATGTGGGGCTGTGTCTTCACCTGGAGGATCTTTGGCTGGTTCATCTTTGGTCACAGGTTCTGTGAAGATCTGGGCTGTCCCTAAAACCACCTCAGCCTCAACCTCAGGCGAACCCGGAACACCTGGATCCATTGTCTCGTGCAGCTCCTGAGTGTAGCAGCTGTGCTGGCTCCCGATTGGCTGTTGGAGAGTAGGGTGGGTGAAGACCGTAGGAACTGGATCGCTGCAGGTGAACCGTGCTGAGCCGGAAACCATCTCAAGGTCAGCCAACCCTCCTAAAAGATCATAAAATACAGACACACCACATAAATATATAAAATACAGACTGACAGTGAAGGCATCATTGTGAACATCCATCCATCGTCTAAACTAGTGATGGGTTCAGTGTGCCGACGCTTCGGAGCACGTCGAGGAATCCAGGCAGACGTTTGAGGCTTGTGTCGACGACGTATGTGGTGACGTTCGAGGCCTCGAGAGCAGGCCGTACCACGAGACTGATTCAGGAACTGGTTCGCCGGTTGGCGCGTGATTCGAAGTGTAAGGGTTAGCTCAACGCTGCTGATTCCCAGTCACATTTAGTTGTCTTGGGATCGTACTGCGCGGGCCTTAGCAATCTGTTTGAGTGTCATTTGTTGCTTTGGAATCAGCGAGAAAGGTGAGAATATTAGAACAAATAGAAATATATTTATCACAACTTGTATAAAATTGCGGTTGGTCTAGTGTTTAAGAGTTGGCTCTTGCACCTTAACAAGGAACATATTTTTATAGATCTATCTTGGAAAACAATTTGATTCTCAGAGATGCCTCACCTGGTTAAATGAAGATGGTTATTATAGGCATTATAGGTATAAGTAACAAGTAAATTCACATCACAACTCTCCCCCATATTTGTTTCCACTTTTCCTTTTGATCCAGCCATTATATCATAAAGACAGATTAAGATCATTCATTTGTTTAGTCAATTTAAAGCTTTACATGAGAAATTCATGTCAATATAATGAATTTTGTCCATTTTACATTTATTGTCCACTTGGTGGCGCATTAGAGCAAATGAAGCTTGATGCCTCGGCTCAAGAGTCGAGCAATTGGATGGAAAGCCTCAATGATTCAAGAGGCTTCATCTCGCCATCACTAGTCTAAACCCGCTTATCCTTGCAGGGTTGTAGGGGGAGCTGGTGGCGAGAAGCGGGGAACAACTGGGACAGATCACCAGTCCACCACCAGTCTGTCACCAGTCCATCACAGGACAACACCGGACAAACATCCATGAACTCACTCATACCCAAGGACAATTTAGAGAGACAGATGAACCCAATGGTGATGTTTTTGGACTGTGGGAGAAGGCCAGAGAACCCTGGTTGCATGCATGGGGAGAACTAGCAAAGTCCATGTAGGAAGACCTCAAGCTTGCTGCAAAGCAACAGTGCTACCAGCTGCAGCACCATGCAGCATCATCATGTCTATAGACCTATAGAACCCAGAGAAAAAAAATCAGAACCAAACAAGTTCTAACGGTTTCTGATGAAGGTCATGGACAATGTTTATTGATTTAGTTTGAAGCAGAAATAAACCAACATTTCCGCCATTGGAAAGTTAACGAGGCTCATTTCTCTGCTGTTTCACATTATTTCTTAATGATGGACTCAAACTTCTTGTTAGGTAGGAACCCGAGGTGGTGGTCTGAGATAATTGATCTTCATTCAAGGTTCTGCAGAGATTGAGGCCGTTCAGTTCAAAACTCATTTATCTGCACCTAATTGTGTCAAACACCTTTTGGTATTTTCCTCGGTGTTCTGCTGCGTTTGAAGATTTAGCAGCAGTAGCCTGGCAGGGTGGATTTTTTCCTTCTCTCTGAGTCTGCTGCTCTATGTCTGATGTTAAGTTCCTCCTCTAGTGATCGTGGTACGTGTCATAAATGTTGGATTTTTGAAGCTTAGGAGGCGAGGGTGTTAGAAACCAGCAGATAGTAGAGGCCCGTCAGCCAGCGTGGAGCCGCCGAGGGTAGCTTCCCACGGCCACCGAGAGTAGCTCCCTGAAGCCGCCGAGGGTAGCTCCCTGTAGCTGCCGAGGGTAGCTCCCTGTGGCCACTGAGGGTAGCTCCCCACGGCCACTGAGGGTAGCTCCCTGAAGCCGCCGAGGGTAGCTCCCTGAAGCCGCCGAGGGTAGCTCCCTGTAGCTGCTGAGGGTAGCTCCCTGTGGCCGCTGAGGGTAGCTCCCTGCACCCACCGAGGGTAGCTCCCTGCACCCACCGAGGGTAGCTCCCTGAAGCTGCCGAGGGTAGTTCCCTGCACCCGCCGAGGGTAGCCCCCCTGTGGCCACTGAGGGTAGCTCCCTGTGGCCACTGAGGGTAGCTCCCTGCACCCACCGAGGGTAGCTCCCCACGGCCACCGAGGGTAGCTCCCTGAAGCTGCCGAGGGTAGCTCCCTGTAGCTGCTGAGGGTAGCTCCCTGCACCCGCCGAGGGTAGCCCCCCACGCCCACCGAGGGTAGTTCCCTGAAGCTGCTGAGGGTAGCCCCCTGCACCCGCCGAGGGTAGCTCCCCACGGCCACCGAGGGTAGCTTCCTGAAGCTGCCGAGGGTAGCTCCCCACGGCCACTGAGGGTAGCTCCCTGTAGCTGCTGAGGGTAGCTCCCCGCGGCCACCGGGGGTAGCTCCCTGAAGCCGCCGAGGGTAGCTCCCTGTAGCTGCTGAGGGTAGCTCCCTGTGGCCACTGAGGGTAGCTCCCCACGGCCACTGAGGGTAGCTCCCTGAAGCCGCCGAGGGTAGCTCCCTGAAGCCGCCGAGGGTAGCTCCCTGTAGCTGCTGAGGGTAGCACCCTGCACCCGCCGAGGGTAGCTCCCCGCGGCCACCGAGGGTAGCTCCCCGCGGCCACCGAGGGTAGCCCCCCACGGTCACCGAGGGTAGCTCCCTGAAGCCGCCGAGGGTAGCTCCCTGTAGCTGCTGAGGGTAGCTCCCTGTGGCCGCTGAGGGTAGCTCCCTGCACCCACCGAGGGTAGCTCCCCACGGCCACCGAGGGTAGCTCCCTGAAGCTGCCGAGGGTAGTTCCCTGCACCCGCCGAGGGTAGCTCCCCACGGCCACCGAGGGTAGCCCCCCTGTGGCCACTGAGGGTAGCTCCCTGTGGCCACTGAGGGTAGCTCCCTGCACCCACCGAGGGTAGCTCCCCACGGCCACCGAGGGTAGCTCCCTGAAGCTGCCGAGGGTAGCTCCCTGTAGCTGCTGAGGGTAGCTCCCTGCACCCGCCGAGGGTAGCCCCCCACGCCCACCGAGGGTAGTTCCCTGAAGCTGCTGAGGGTAGCCCCCTGCACCCGCCGAGGGTAGCTCCCCACGGCCACCGAGGGTAGCTTCCTGAAGCTGCCGAGGGTAGCTCCCCACGGCCACCGAGGGTAGCTCCCTGTAGCTGCTGAGGGTAGCTCCCCGCGGCCACCGGGGGTAGCTCCCCGCAACCGCCGAGGGTACCTCCCTGCCCCCGCCGAGGGTAGCTCCCCGCGGCCACCGAGGGCACCTCCCTGCCCCCGCCGAGGGTAGCTCCCTGCACCCGCCGAGGGTAGCCCCCCACGGCCACCGAGGGTAGCTCCCTGAAGCCGCCGAGGGTAGCTCCCTGAAGCCGCCGAGGGTAGCTCCCTGAAGCCGCCGAGGGTAGCTCCCTGTGGCCACTGAGGGTAGCTCCCTGTGGCCACTGAGGGTAGCTCCCTGTGGCCACTGAGGGTAGCTCCCTGCACCCGCCGAGGGTAGCTCCCCACGGCCACCGAGGGTAGCTCCCTGACGCTGCCGAGGGTAGCTCCCTGTAGCTGCTGAGGGTAGCTCCCTGTGGCCACTGAGGGTAGCTCCCTGCTCCCTTCTGGCTGGGCTGTGGTCCAGATAATTATCCTAGTGGATCATTTTATGCATGAAAAAAACATATAGAAGACATCTCGCATATAAAATAATACAAACATTCTTAGTGTTTAGTTTAGTTTATTTATTTTAATTGTCTATTTATTATTGTTTTAAGCAGAATACTTTGATGCGATGATGTCACACAGTAAAGTTAATACCAGCACAGCGACCTGAGGGCTGGAGGCGGGGCTTCAAGCTAGAACTCCAGCCATCAGTGGGTCAGTGGAATCACAACCGGTACCGTACCGAGTGGAGCGAGACCAGGTGGAGCGGAGCCGCCCCGCCCAAAATGAGCCAGTGGAAAAGGTGCATGGGGTCCTGCAGGAAGGACCAGGGTCAGCGTTAGCCCCGCCCAGCAGTTTTAACCATGAGGCAGACACCTTGTCAACTTTTAAGACTCGGCTTCAAAGGTTTCATTTTCAAGAAAGTGGAGTACTGGCCCAGAGCTCATCTGGTTCTCCCTTGGATGAAGCCACTAAAGGAGCTACTGCTTAATTCTCTTAAGTTTTTCTTTAACACAGAAAGTACTCCTGGGTCATTGCTTCATTGGTTGTTTTCTGTGTTCTGTCCTCTCATTTTCCCAGTTGATTGCACCAGATGGCTGCTCATACACAGGTTGGTTCTGCTGGAGGTTTCTTCCTGTTCTTCCTGAAGGGATTGCTGCAAAACCAGCGGCTTGATGTAATCAGCTGGGCTTTAATCTAAACTGTCATTAGAAACGGAACTTGACTGCACTATACATTAACATAGTCTGTCTATATGATTGGACTGGATCAATTATGTATTATTCTATGTAAACCTGACCCGTTTGTCTTGTAAAGTGCCTTGATGGGACATTTGTTGTAAAGTGAAGGTAAAGAAATAAAATGAACTGAATTCCAGCTGAGAAGCTTCTCACTCTGACTTATAGAAGAACAAAGTTCTTGGTTCCTCTTCAAAGCCTCACCTGATCGAACTTTAGGAACCTTGTGGTTCTTCAGAGCTGTACAGGGTTTCAGGTTCTGTGGTTCTTCACCCTCCAGTCGTCTCACTTTGTCCCTCAGAGTTTCGTTCTCCGTCAGAACAGTCAGGCAGAGTTCTCTAAAGACCCTACAGAGCTTACGGACCGCCTCTCTGGACATCAGAACCAACATGCTGCTTAGCTGCAGGGCGAAAGAGAGTCACAGGTTAAATTTGAGCAGAGTGGAGAGAAAGCAGCTTACAGAACAAAGGTTCAATCACGGTGAGCTGAGCAGAACCAAAACCTCTAGCTCCAGAGTCGGGCAGTATCTGTTCCAGATAGATGTTCTTCTCATCACTGTTTTTAATTCCTGCACCTGCTTCCTCTCTGTGCTCAGTACAGCTGGATCTCTGAGCCTCTGTTATGCACCTCATCAGCAGTCAGGTACTGGTTGACCCGCTCAGATCCAGTAGCAGGATGCGAAACCTTGCTCTGATCATGTGGCTGACCCAATCAAAGCTGATCAGTTTCTGAAATCCTTGTGTGTGTTTTCAATTAATATTTCCGAAATTCTTGGATCAGAACATGACAAACATCTCTGCAGCTGGACTGAGCTGAGTCCAGTTCAGGTTCAAGCTGTAACATTTAATGTCAGCAGGTAACATGCAAGCTGACTGATGGATCACCCAGAACCAGAACTTCACAGAACCCTCACCAAAGCTATCTGTGTTCCTGCAGGAACTCAGCAGCTAGAACCTGTAGGTTCTTGCAGGCACAGAACCGGTTTGCCCAGTTTACTCCAGGCTGCTGGATGGTGATCAGGCTGCCTTCTCTGTCCTGTTAACAGGGTCACAGTTTGGAGAATTCCTAATAAAAAAGGTGAAGTGAATATTCCTTAGAACATCAACCCTGATCCGTCTTTCCATCAGCGGCAGAGACCCTGATATCCTCAACCAACCAGACTGGCTAAACTGGTTCTGTTCCTGCAAGTCCTTTAGTTCATGCTGATGATGATCAGATGTGGGAGCACATGATCCAGATTCCACCAGACCTGGAATAATTTCACCCTCATTTCAGGATTTCACTCGGATTTAAAATTAATAATAAAGCTAAATGTGTTTTTGTGTCTCTGTCGCTGATTATAAATATATGATTCTACATAAACGAACGGAACCTTTGGGCCGAATAAAGCGCAGCTCCAGTCAGTTGACTGAGATTTCTTCTGACCAATGAAAAGGCAGAATCACTCATCAGAGATCGTCTATTGGACGGCTCACTGTCACTTGTAAACTAGTTATTGAAACAAAGCAGTTTTAGTTATTTTGGATCAGAACATTTCAGGTTTATTTTATCCTAAGGAACAGAGAAGGGTCCAGAATCTGAGCTCTGAAGGCGGCAGCTAATTTCAAACTGCAAAACGTTCAGAAAACACAGCTGCTTACAGAACCGAACCCTAATCAAGTCTAGTTTTTACCTGCTTCCGCTTCTCTTCTGGTTTCCGATGACCCATCATTACAGAACCAGCAGCTGACACCTGCTGACCCAGCAGAACCTCCTCAGTTAGTGATTCCTGCTGTCCCATCAGAACTTCCACAGCAGCCTCCAGCAGCAGCCGTAGAACCAGTTCGGTCTGACGGCTAAAAATGTCCTCTGCAGTCCTGAGATGCTGCATGATGAACCGAACCGGAACCTAGACTCTACTCAGACAACAAACTGTGGGCGGTTCTGTTCCAATCAAAACGAACTATCTGTGGTCCATCATGTGGTCCAACATGGCGCCTCCTCCTTTGCTTACATCCCGGATACTAGTTCTTCTTCTTTTCATTCCGGTTGGCTGCAGGTTGGTCGAGGCGCGATGCTGCCCTCTGGGGGCCTGTTGGTCATCAGCAGCTCCAGCAGACAGAAGCCACAGACAGTAAACATGTTTATAAGGGCCCAGTTCAGAAAGCAGGGTTAGTATACCCTGGATTTTCGGTTTCAGAAAGTCAGGTTGACGTTCCCCTGAGTCAAGTTACCCCTACAACTTGAACCGTGAACCAACCCTGCTGGATAGCAGGATTTATTGAACTAACCTTGGGTTTGGTCTACTTTCTAGCTGAGATCTGGAACAAAGAAAGTGTCAGAAAAGTACTGATCTTTTCTGGAGGAGCCTGGAGACAGTGGAGCGCAACTACTCACTAGAAATCCACTTCAGGAGAAGGTGATCAGACTGCGATTAGATGTCCCATCATTTTCTGGATGAATATATTTTCGAGCATTACCGTTTTTCGCCTCAGTCGATAATTTATCTCAAAAATACTCTCAGTTCTGGTTTTGTTTGTGTAAAATAGGTGACACAGAAAATCATTCAAAGGCATCTGTATGT
Source organism: Crenichthys baileyi (assembly GCA_036173005.1). Lineage (NCBI taxonomy): Eukaryota > Metazoa > Chordata > Actinopteri > Cyprinodontiformes > Goodeidae > Crenichthys > Crenichthys baileyi. Next base: position 215,755 of record JAHHUM010000306.1, on the reverse strand, counting down.
TGTGTTGTCAGCAGTAAGTTATTCTGTATCACATTTTGATAATCAATCAATATTCATTTTTTTCTCGATTTCCAAATTGGCTGCATACATGGCAGTTACATTCACTGCTGCTTCACTAAATAAAGGACATTATGTTTTATTTGTTTTATGTTTTATATTATATTTCACAGTTTGTACATGGATGTTGTCACCAGTGTCATCTGACTCTGCTGCACCTCTAATTTAATTGATCTGAGTAGCCGTGTTTATCACCACACAGAATGTTCAACAATAAATGTCATTTATCCTGGGTTTTATTCTCCTTTTCTGTACAGCCTGATTGTTTTTTCTGACTTGTTCTTATAGCTTTTAGTCTGGTAACTTCTATGGTTTTAGTGACGTATGAAACTGGATGCTTTCATTGCTTTTTGGTTTGTTGCTGAAACACCTGAATTTCCCTACAATAAAGGATTTTTTAAAATAGTTTGTATTGACAGCACTTAATGTAGTTGATATATCAGCTAATTGTAGTTTTGAATTGTGAAGATCAGAAGTGATGCAGCCACATAATCAGCAATGTGGGAGCCAAGTGGTCCAAGTCTGTGCGTGAATTTACACCAAGTGCTTGGCTTGCCTATGATTAGTTTATGTGTATACACACATACATATACAGGGGTTGGACAATGAAACTGAAACACCTGTCATTTTAGTGTGGGAGGTTTCATGGCTAAATTGGACCAGCCTGGTAGCCAGTCTTCATTGATTGCACATTGCACCAGTAAGAGCAGAGTGTGAAGGTTCAATTAGCAGGGTAAGAGCACAGTTTGGCTCAAAATATTGAAATGCAAACAATATTATGGTTGACATACCAGAGTTCAAAAGAGGACAAATTGTTGGTGCACGTCTTGCTGGCGCATCTGTGACCAAGACAGCAAGTCTTTGTGATGTATCAAGAGCCACGGTATCCAGGGTAATGTCAGCATACCACCAAGAAGGACGAACCACATCCAACAGGATTAACTGTGGACGCAAGAGGAAGCTGTCTGAAAGGGATGTTCGGGTGCTAACCCGGATTGTATCCAAAAAACATAAAACCACGGCTGCCCAAATCACGGCAGAATTAAATGTGCACCTCAACTCTCCTGTTCCCACCAGAACTGTCCGTCAGGAGCTCCACAGGGTCAATATACACGGCCGGGCTGCTATAGCCAAACCTTTGGTCACTCATGCCAATGCCAAACGTCGGTTTCAATGGTGCAAGGAGCGCAAATCTTGGGCTGTGGACAATGTGAAACATGTATTGTTCTCTGATGAGTCCACCTTTACTGTTTTCCCCACATCCGGGAGAGTTACGGTGTGGAGAAGCCCCAAAGAAGCGTGCCACCCAGACTGTTGCATGCCCAGAGTGAAGCATGGGGGTGGATCAGTGATGGTTTGGGCTGCCATATCATGGCATTCCCTTGGCCCAATACTTGTGCTAGATGGGCGCGTCACTGCCAAGGACTACCGAACCATTCTTGAGGACCATGTGCATCCAATGGTTCAAACATTGTATCCTGAAGGCGGTGCCGTGTATCAGGATGACAATGCACCAATACACACAGCAAGACTGGTGAAAGATTGGTTTGATGAACATGAAAGTGAAGTTGAACATCTCCCATGGCCTGCACAGTCACCAGATCTAACTATTATTGAGCCACTTTGGGGTGTTTTGGAGGAGCGAGTCAGGAAACGTTTTCCTCCACCAGTATCACATAGTGACCTGGCCACTATCCTGCAAGAAGAATGGCTTAAAATCCCTCTGACCACTGTGCAGGACTTGTATATGTCATTCCCAAGACGAATTGACGCTGTATTGGCCGCAAAAGGAGGCCCTACACCATACTAATAAATTATTGTGGTCTAAAACCAGGTGTTTCAGTTTCATTGTCCAACCCCTGTATATATATATATATGTATATATATATATATATATATATATATATATGTAATCATATTTGTTATAATTTCTGATATACCATTCACTTCCCAGGCTACAGACATTAGTCATAAAGTCATTTTATGAATTGTTCTCTATTGCCTGTCAGTGTAAATCCAGCAATTATTCATATTTTATTCAAACACATAAAATCCTCCACCACTGTGGTCACCTCGCCCTTGCATTTAACTGATGCTCCAGCAGTTGGATTTAGTGTTTTCTGCAGCTGATTTTAGGTCTTCTTTTCTGATTCCACGTTTCTGTGTTGTCTTGAAAGTACACTTCGTACAGCTGTTTCACGGGGAGCTTTAGGGACAGAAAATATCTCAGTTTTCATACATCTCATATTTCAGTTGCATGTCTGCTCTTTTTCATATTAAGTAATGAGCCAGCCTTTAACACATCATTAATTGTGTATGTTGAATATATCCAGTGAATGATGTGTAATTCAGCTAGAAAAGGTTAAACAGAACTATCGTTTCTAACTGGACCTGACCTGATTTAACTGGGTTTATATATTTTATATTGATTTGCTGCCACGTCTTTTTTGCGTCTGCTGGGTTGCACCTAGACACACATGTATTACACACATTGACTTGGTCTCTGCCTTGCTAACTCTTGCTGTTTTGCAGCAGCAACATTATTGTTTTTCTTAAATGTGTGCTGATTTCTCCATATGCTGTCATTCATATTTCTAATTCTATCAATGAGAAATATTTACTTATTTACTCACGTTGCCATGGTGAAGCTTGTTATCTGCCTTCCATTGCTGATGGCTTCCTATTTACTCGTGCTGAGCTCCTGGTTAACTTGACTCATTCTGAAACCAAAAATCCCGAGTACGTTAGAGGAAAGTAGGTCTACTAAGGGTATGGGCTTTCTACTCAGAGCTTGTTAACTCTGCTTCCTGATAAGGGCCCAGGTAGGTTCCTGTCATCGCTGGTTTAGGCGCTGTGCACCTTCACACATCCTCTGAAAGCTCTTCTGTTCACACAACATCAATCTCTCTTATAAAATAGGAGGAAAACAGAAACTTCAGGCTAGATTCATGCAGGTTTATGAGAGTCCTGCTGCCTCCATCAGGATCAGAGGAACACCGTAGCCAATGGAAAGTGTAAATCCGTTGGCCACAGCGTGATTTACAGTCACGTTCTGGGACATCCAGCCATCCGTTGTCTTTTGCTTATCCAAGATTAAGTTACAGGGTTGACAGATAAAACCAAACATTTCTCGTCCTACATTCCAGCTCATTCTGGGGGATCCAAAGACGTCCCATGGGGACATAGATTCCCTCCAAAGAGTTTGAAATCTTTACAGGGTCTCCTCTCAGTTGAATGTACCTGGAAATCCTCCAGAAGGAGGCATCCAGGATCATCCTGATCAGATGAACCGTCCCAGGTGACCCCCTGGGATGTAGAGGAGCAGCAGCTCTACTCAAAGCGTGCCCACAGAGGAAGCTCATTTCAGCTGCTTCAGAGGATCTTGTTCCTTTGGTTGTGATCCAAATCTCAGTACCATGAGTTCTGGTTGGAAGGTAGACAGATCTTGCTTTCGGTTGGCACGCAAAGATGTGTGACTCTGTAGTTCAAATGTTTTCATGTCCACATCACTTCATAGACAGACACCAAATAAATAATCTAAACATGTTTTTAAACTAGTCTAGGGCTCATCAGCTCCTTTAAAAAGTCAGATGATGACAGACGGCACTGGGCACATTTATTTTACAGTAGAACTGCAGCTCCGCAGCCGTCCCGGGTTCCAGTCCCGGCCCTGGTGACATATGCCACGTCTTCCCCGTCTCTCCATCCCCATTTCCTGTCTGCTGACTTTCAGGAAATATACTGGAAAAAATAAAGGTCACTATAGTGCTGCAAAAAAATCTTTAAAGTACTCCAGGACCAGTACTTTTGGGTTTTTGTTGCTTTGTCTTTTCAAACAGGTCCCTCATGGTAGATGGCTGCTCACACCGAGCCTGGTTCTGGCTCTGTTGGGAGGTTTCATGCTTGCTAAGACTGAGGGCATTATTAATTATTATGAAGTTAACGTCTTGAAGCGATCAGCTGGGTTTCCTTGGATAGAAAACCTTTTACCAACGGGCATTATAATGTATTTGACTGCATAGTATTCAGACCAGGACTGAACTGGATCTGTCTGTATGGTTGGACCTATCCGATTATATAAGTAGGATCTGTTTGTCTGTGAAGTGCTTTGAGATGACATTTACTGTGCTGGTAAAACAAACTGAGCTGCATCCTCACTAACACACCTGCTTGCTTCCTGTATTTTCAGGCATCTTCTAAACTAAAACATCTGCCAGATGTGGAGGAGAACACTAACCATAACTTGCTGTGTTTGAAGGTTGTTTGAAGATCCAGCAGGAGCATCAGGAAGCTAAACCACAAACAGCTGCGAGACCAACCAGAACCAAGAGATCAGTTTGGACTCTGGATCAGAAAAAACATCTTTATTCATTTTCATTTTCGTTGATGAAAAACAGAATCAAATACACCTGATTTTTTTGTTCTCACAGATTCAATAAAAATAAACAGTGCAATAATCTCAGAGCAGGAAACCAGGCCCGTCCATCAGCTTCTCACAGTGTAAACACATGAAGAACAGGTGCTGCCTCCAGATATGAATGATCTGAAGCAGCTTCAGAGGTGGAGCTCTCTTCGTCCTGAAGGTTTTTGTTTGTCTGCTGAAGACACCTGTGTAATAGGCTCAGGTTTTCATGTTGTAGTTCACAGATTACGTGCGAATGCTTTCATAAACCATTCAGAGCTGCATCTCCAAACTTCCTTCTTCTTGTCTCTGCTGATCTTTGCACAGGTGAGAGCTCTTCGGTTTCTGAACAAAGCCTGCTCTCCTTTAGCATTTCAATGTATCTGAGGAATTCAGTTTTAATGATTATCTAAAGAAACAGCAGATAACAATAATTTAGATTCATACAATATGAATTTCCTGTAAATGAAAACAAAGGAATCTTTTTGGAGAAAACTTTTCCACACTCAGGAAGTGCACTTAGTTTTAAGATGTGAGCAAAAGCAGAACAGGATGAGGAGTTTGTTAGCAGACAAATGGAAAAGAAAATGTCAAAAGAAACAGATTTTTTAAAATTTAAATGTGAGAGTGTCTGCATATTTAAACATGAGTAAACTGCGTGATTTCAGGTTGTTTCATGTTGATCATGTTTCTGTGTCAGGAGGATCTCCTGATTCATCAGGATCAATGTGCTGCAGGTATCTGCAGATCAGGCATCCATGCCCAAGGTCACATGACTTCCAGGCTGAAGGTCAGATTCACACTGTGATGTGTAAATGACTGTTACACAACAGGAGGCTCAGATTGGCTCAAAAATCATTTTTAGGCTATATTTATGAAGCCAAACTGGATTTATGCTGGAGTCACATTGGTGTCAAATCTGGATCAAGATGAATCCGAGTTAAAATGGGTCAGTTTTCTTAGTGTTCTAGTTCCCACTCAATGTCAGTGTCCCTCAGTGTATTTGCTTTAGTGTGTTGCAGGCTGCTGCTGAGTCTTGCATTTAGGTTTGCTTTGATTGATTTGGATTTAAATGAAACGTTTATTAATTAACGTTGGTTCCTCTCCACAACTCTTTCCTTCAGGGAGGCATTTCAGGGACATTAAGATAAGAACAAAACAGACTGAAAAACATCTTCTACCCAAAAGCTCTTGTTGCCCCGAACACTGCAAATTCATCCAAAACCTAAACAATTATCATTTTTATTTTCTTAGTGCAATGTCAATACATATCAGTGTATATTCTAGCATCTTGAACATGACATTCTGGTTGTTTCTTTATTATTAGCCTATTATGTGTATGTATGTTTATACAGTACTGTGCAAAAGATTGCAAAAGAATGCTTTCAAAAATGTTTTCATCAAACAACAAAAACACACAAAAAAAGAGAAATCTAAATCAATTCAATATTTGGTGTGACCAACTTTTGCCTTCAAAACAGCTTCAGTTCTAGGTCCACTTGCACACAGTTCTTGAAGGAACTCTGCTGGTAGGTTGTTCCAGACATCTTGGAGAACTAACCACAGATCTTCTGTGGATGGAGGCTTCCTCACATCCTTCTGTCTCTTCATGTAATCCCAGACACACTCCATGATGTTGAGATCAGGGCTCTGTGGGGCCAGACCATCACTTCCAGTAAGTCTTGTTCCTCTTTACGCTCAAGATATTTCTGAATGACTTTGGCTGTAGGTTTGGGTTCACTCACTTAACATTTTATTAATTGATAAAAATAAACGATCATCATTTATATTTCTGAAAGCATGGTTTGTTTACAGCATTTTTTCACACCTGCCTAAAACTTTTGCACAGTGAAATATATATATATGTAAAAAGCTTTTGCACAATAAAAAAAATATTCCGTCACTCACAGTTGAAGAGTACCTATGATGAAAATTAAAGGCTTCTACATGCTTTGCAAGAGGGAAAACCTGCAAAATCTGCAGCGTATCAAATACATATATAAATACATACATACATATGTATGTATATTATATATATATATTATATATTATAAATATATATAATAATAAAATAATATATATATTAATAATATATATTATATATATATATTATATGTATGTATGTACGCATATGTGTGTATGCATGTGTAATATGTATATATATGTGTATACAATTCTATTTAATACTTGTTTTGAATTGCACCTTTGTTTTTTTCTTGAACTGTCTTTGAGAGCTGCTATTTTTAATTTTGCTGTTTTTTTGTACAATGACAATAAAGCCAAACTAGTGACTAGAGTTATACTGGAGTCAGTTTAGAGTTCAACTAAAGTTAAACTAGATTCAATCTAGAATCAAACTGGAGCAGGTGTGGAGGCAAACTGGGCCCCAGCTGGAGTTAGACTTGAGTCTGAGTTTGTGGTCTTAAACCACAGTGAAACTGGACTCGAGCTGGAGTCAACCTGGGGCCAAACTGGAGTCAACAACTAGATCTAAATTAAAAATACTCATAAAGGAAGAAATTTGAAGTTAAAGTGGTGTGAATTTTTAACTTGAATTGAACTGGAATTTTAATCGGAAGTCTCTCTGGACTCAAGCCTGCAGTCAGGCTGGATTCAAAAGTCACAAACCATCAAACAGCCTGCTAAAATATTCACCGTTTAAAATATTTTAATATAAAAAGATGTTCACGTTTCAACTACACTCCACACACAGACGTCACCATCTTTTCTTTCAGAAATATAAAAACACATCGAAGGGATGTGCATGATCTTCTTTTCAAACATAGAGATGTTCATATTTTTTCTGCTACACGACTGTCAGTGTTAAAAAAAAACAACATCTGAATCTTTTACAGATAAAAAAGTTAGAACTAGAAAGACAACAGAAATCTCTGCTACACCTGAACAACCATCCCCTCCTTCTATTTGATTGGACAGCAGGATGATGTCCTCGTGTGTGATGTGAGAAGATTTACCTGGCTAAAAGGGTGTCTAAACACTCGGAACCATTTGGACCGGTCTTCAGGTGTAAACTTCAAACAGAATCAAAGGATGTGTCAAAGCAAATGGAACGACTGGGAAGTTTGACTCATCAACAAATCATCTGGTTGGAGAACACCTTAAAGCTGTCAGAAGTTGCCATGGTCTGATGATGAGACATCATCAACATTCTCATCATCATCATCATCAGCATCATCCCCACCTTTAGCCTCATCATCACCATCATCATCCTCATCATCATTAGCATCATTCTCATCTTTAGCATTATCATTATGCTCATCATCATCCTCACATCATCATCTTATTCATCATTATCTTTCTCATTATCTTCACCATCGTCATTACCACCACCATGATGGTGACGGTGACTACATCATCATCTTCATCCTTATCAACATCATCTTCATTATGATCATTAATGTCATCATCATCATGACCAGCATCTTAACTACCATGTTCATCACCACCACTGTGTTGATGACGGCGACTACATCATCGTCTTCACCAACACTTCTATGATCCTTATTGTCATCATCATCATCAGCGTCATCATTATAATTATCATCATCATAATTATCATCATCATCCTGATTTCTCTCTGAGTCACTGGAAAACATTGTTCTGGATGTCCCTATTGGTGTCTATTGGTCTCAAATGGCGGTGTCCCAGAACACAGTGGCGGTGTGTCCTGTGGCGCTGGGTGGGGCAGAGTACGGTGGCGGTTGCTTCCTCCTCCAGCTGGGCAGGTTGGGCATGCTGTCCTGTTTGCAGAGGTTTTTCTCTGGCCGCTGACGAGCTTTGATCTCTCGACACAACACTCTCTTTTTCTCGATCATCTCCATCATAGTGGGGTCGCCGCAGAGCCACGGCATCTGGTGATGAAGAACAGCTTGTCATCATTAGCACATCATCGACCACAGACTGTTGTACTGACTGAACACTGAGCCTCACTGTGGGGGTTCAGGGTTCGTTTCAGACATGAACACTGTAACATTAGTCTGTGAATGTCACAACATTCAGACACTAACATGCAGAGCAGCAGCAGTCAAGGGTTGGAAGACTGTGTCGATGTTAAAGCTGAATGATCAGCGTTATAAACGTTCTAACTGATTTCATTACACTAATGTGTGCTTTCATCTGCCATCAAGCATATGTGAAAACTGTCAATTAATTTTTAACCTCACTGAGGAGGAGCTTTGGCCCACTCTCTGTGGTGAAATAGTTTTATGTTAGCCACATTTCTGAGCCATTCAGAGATCTTCTGGACTTGCTGGTGTGCTTTGGATCATTGATCGGCTGCATAACCAAAGTGAGCTTGAGCTTAAGGTCAAAAACTGATGGCCAGACAATCTTCAGGATTTTCTGATGGAAAGCAGAATTTCTGGGTCACACAGCTTCCAAAAGGCCCACTTTTGTCTCGTCAGTCCACAGACTATTTTTCTCAAAAATCTTGAGGATCATTAAGGTGTCTTTGGTAGATGTGAGTCGGACTTTTATGTTTGTTTTGATGAGCAGTGGTTCTGCTCTTGGAACTCTGCCACTGATGTCCTTTTCCCCCAGCCTCTTTCATGTCGTTGAATCTTGAATGTTGACCATTACTGAGACAAGTGAGGCCTTCAGAGCGTTAGATGTTGTCTCGGATCTTCTGTGACCTCCTGGATGAGTCTTCGATGCACTTTGGAGTAATTTTGGTAGGTCGGACTGTACTGGGAAGGTTCCCTACTGTTTCATGTTTTCCGCCATTTATGGATAATGGTTGTTTTTTTTTTGAGAGCTTTTATCCTACTTCATGCTGTCACACAGGTTCTAGTTAAGTGATTTCTTGATGCAACAGTAATAAGGAACGTGGATGGCTAGCAAAACTAAACAGAAAATGCACTGTGTAACATCTGTCCTGTGGGTGACCTCTCCTCTTGTTTTAAAAACGTAACTTGAACTGAAGGGTTACAACCATTAAAACCTGTTGATGTGAAGTTCTGGTGTGGCATTCTGCTGCAGGCAGGGAGTTAGTCCAACCATGTGTTTGCAAATACAACAAAGATGAAGAAAGGAGCAGCAGCTCATTTTTCTCGGGTTAGTTTAGTTAGTTAACACTTCCTTAAATAATTTGGTTGGGATTGGGTCTAACATACAAGTTGAAGGTTTAGATGAAGCTAATATTTCTGATAACTCAGGAAGCTCCACAGGATCAAAACAGTCCAAACACAGATTAGGTTCTACAGTTATTTCCAATGTTGTCTCACTTGCTGAGGATGAAGTAATCATCTTCGGGAGTATGTCAAAAATTTTATTTTTAATAGAATCAATTTTATTTTGGAAGAATCCTATAAAGTCATGACTGCTGAGAGCTAAGGGAATGGATGGCTCAACAGAGCTATGACTCTGTGTAAGTTTAGCAACTGTACTAAAGAGAAACCTAGGATTATTCTTGTTCTCTTCTATTAAGGATGAGAAATAAGCTGTTCTAGCTTGGTGAAGTGTCTTTTTATACAACAGTAGGCTATTTTTCCAGATTAAGTAGGAATCCTCTAGGTGTGTAGAGCGCCATTTTCTCTCCAATTTTCTAACATTGTGCTTTAAAGTACGCAGCTCTGAATTAAACCAAGGAGCCTGGCTCCTATGAATAATTACCTTCTTTTTCAAGGGGGCTGCATTGTTTAATGCACCACGCAATGATGAAGTAACACTCTGAACAAGAGAATCAATTTGTGAAGGGGAAGAAACAACATTATTGCCCTCCACTGTGTTTTTCTGTGATAATGAGGAAATTAAAAGTGGAACAGATTCTTTAAAGGTTGTTACAGCATCGTCTGATAATGATCTACTATAATGAAATTTTCTTTCAGGTGTGGAGTACTCGGTTAAATTAAACTCAAAGGTTATTAAAAAATGGTCAGATAGCACAGGGTTGTGAGAAAATATTGTTATGTCTTTACACTCAATGCCATATGTCAGCACAAGGTCCAGAGAATGAAGACAAACGTGGGTAGGTTTGTTAATGTTTTGAGCAAAGCCAATTGAGTCTAAGATAGCATTAAAGGCTATATTTAAGCTATCACTTTCAGTGTCAACATGAATGTTAAAATCCCCCACTATAATAACTTTATCTGTATTTAACACTAAATCAGATAAAAGGTCTGAAAACTGATCTAAAAAGTTAAGTGTAAGGGCCTGGTGGACGGTACAAAACAACAAACAGAAGTGGTTTTAGTGCTTAAAGCAATAGAGTGCTTTAAGCACTAAAAATAGATAAAAAAGACAACAAGTTCACTTGGAGAAGTGAGTTCAGGATGTTCAGGTGGTGAAATATGAACATGAATTCTTTCGGTTTTACCCCGTATGACCTGAACCAAGAACCAATTCTCGTTAAAGATTAACTCACATAACACAGATTGGACCTAAATGAATAAAGTGAATTGAATTTAGTTCTCATCTAATATGATAATAATAATCTCATCCAAAAAAAGGACTGAAGACCCATTTTGATGTGTAGCCAGTCCAGAATCAATGTAAAGGAACCAGAACTCTGAACACAAATAGAGTGGTTCCAATAAAATTATTTAAACAAAGAAAAACTGTGACACTAGACTCAGACAGAACAAAGAGCAAGCAAGACAACATTTTGGTTTTTATTTGAAAAGGTTTGACACAAAAACACAATCACAGGGACAAGGTGATTGATGCCAGGCAAGGATCGACTCAGTTCTAGTCCGGTTTTAAGAGTTAGCACTGTGAAGGTTCTGTTCTGCTTTGAAAAAAGCTCTAATTAAAGGGAACAGCGTTGAAGGACAGGATTGAATATGTTATGCTTCATTTCTTCTGTTTAATTAAAGGAAAAACTCTGCAACTGATAGGGGGAGGACTCTAGTCGGACCGGACTAAAACTGTGCCACGGTGTGTACTGTGTGGTCAGAACAACAGGGTGGAGTCCATGTGTTTCATAACAGGGGGAGTTAGAATCAGGATGGGTCAGTTACAGATAAGGTTGGGGCGGGGGCAGTATGGTTAGGAATGGGTGGGTTGGCAGGATCAGACAGTATGTCACAGGTGGGTGGAGTCAGCATGCAACAGTCAGTGTGGTTCCGAACGTTGCTGGGTCAGTAGGGATCAGATCATGGAAGGGTCGGAACACGACAGAACGTCAGTATTTATCAGAATGGAGTGGAGTCAAAATGCTTTGAAATGGCGGCATGGTCAGTATGCGTCAGAGTGGGGCGTGCCCACTACATATCGGAATGAGGTACAGTCTACATGTAACAGAATGGGGCGTGGTCAGAATGGGGCGGAGTCAAAATGCTTTAAATGGCAGCATGCTCAGCATGTGGAAGAATGGAGCTGGTCAGTATGGGTCAAAATGAGGCGAAGTAAGAGGATTTGGCTTGATTTACGATTTTTTGATACTATAGAAGAGGTTTTAAAGAGAATTATTGTGTTAGAGTGCTTTAGAATGACTGTTAGTTCAGCGTCAGTGTTAGTTCTACTGGAGAGACTTCAGCATGTTAAAGTATTACTGAGCAAGTGAATGTTCAACTGCAGGCTGTTAGTAATTAAAACTCAGATTAAGACTGAAAACTGAGTTGAGGAGAAGGTCTGAAGCTTCTGGTCTCTGTTTGTTCAGTCCTGTGTGAACATTTCAAACACATGTGGTCAGGACAGGCGACACAGACACAAGCAAACAGCTAAAAGGCAGCTGAACAGGTGTCTTACTTGGCTGAGGGCGGGATGGTGGGACTCATGGAGGTGGCGCTGTGGCGTTCCGCCAGGAGACGGAACCCCAGATGTTGATGCAGATCGGCCCAGTTTATCCACAGTCTTTGACTCTGTAGAACCAGACAGCAGGACATCGATCACCTGACAGATATCAGCTGAGCTTCATCTTACATTCAGAAAGCTATTAATCCTAGAGAGGAAAGCAATTCCAGTTAGTGCTCCCTGTTGGTTAAAAACACATTCAGACAGTAATTCATCAACAACATCAACATCAGTCCAGTGCCAGGGTTCCCATACAACTAACCTGAGGCTCACCTGAGCTTTAAGTAGAAACAGTTATTTTTCAGTTTATTTTTACTATTTTCTACATGCTAAATGCACATCTTTTAAGAACTCTAAAAATGTTGACATCAGTTATGTCAATTGTAAATTTTCCTTTAATCAATCATTTAATAGTTCATGCCTTTAATAATCATTTTATTATTATCTTTCAGCATCAGAAGACCAGCAGATCTCCAGAATATGACAATGTCTCCTCCTCACGCCTGAGATCCAACAGGCCCCATTTTCACTCAGCTCTTTATCAGGTCTCTGGAGCTGTGTGAGGTTCCCTCCTCCTTCAAGCATTCCAACATCATCCTGACAGTTCCAAAACTTAATCTCTGATCAAAGACAGAAGTTGTCATCTTTGGACCAGAGTCTTTAAAAAAGAAACTGCTTAGTCAATCACTTAACCTGGATGGCATTAAATTGACCTCCGATAATAAAGTAAAAAACCTTGGTGTTATTTTTGACCAGGACATGTCATTTAAATCCCATATTAAACAGGTTTCTAGGATTTCCTTCTTTCATCTCCGGAACATTGCCAAAATTAGAAATATCCTGTCCAGGATTGATGCTGAAAAACTAGTCCATGCATTTTTTACTTCAAGGCTGGACTATTGTAATTCTTTACTATCAGGATGTCCACAAAATGCAGTTAAAAGCCTTCAGCTGATTCAAAATACTGCAGCAAGAGTTCTGATTTAAAATTTAAAAAGAGAGATCATATTTTCCTACTTTTTGCTTCCCCCTTCATTGGCTCCCTGTTAAATCCAGAATAGAATTTTTTTAAAATTCTCCTCCCCCCAATATAAAGCCCCTTATGATTTTGCTCCATCATACATCAGAGATCTGATTGTTCCATACGTTTCCTAAAAAGCACTTTGTTCTCAGACTGCAGTTTACTGGTGGTTCCTAGATCCCCTAGAAGTAGAATGGGAGGCAGATCCTTTTTTACAGGCTCCTCTCCTGTGGGAAACCAGCTCCCAGTTTTAGTCCGTGAGGCGGACACCCTTTCTACTTTTAAGGCTAGCTTAAAAAAATTTCCTTTTTTGATAAAGCTTATAGTTAGAGTGGCTTAGGTTATCCTGAGCTATCTCTGTAGTTATGCTGCTATAGGCTTAGGCTGCTGGAGGACATATTGACCACTTTCACCCTCTTCGCTACTTTCTCCCGCTACTCTTCAATTTTGCATTATTTGCTGTTATTTCAGCTTTTAACTTTGTTCTCTCTCTTTTCTCTTCCTAGAAGCTACACCTGGCCTGACTCTGTGTCTACCTGTAACACCTTTCTGGAGAGGGGAATCCTCCAAGCTTCTGCTGGCAACAACTTAATGCTCACCCTCTACCGATGATCCACATGGCCCTGTCTTTCAGTGTTTAACCCTTTCTCTCTCCTAGACATGGCTACTGACTGAGCTTTTACTGTAACTAACTCTATGTGCTCTCTTCAGACTCTAACATTGAAAACTGGCTCAGAGTTTATCTGTTCTTTCTTTCTAGGTGAAACGACTAAAGGAGCTACATCCATTAACATTTACTTTTTCCTTCCATGAAAAGTACTCCTGGATCAGTGCTTCTTTGTTCTCTTTGTGTCTCTGCTCTGTTCTCTCTAACCCCCAGTCGGTCGTGGCAGATGGCCGCTCACACTGAGCCTGGTTCTGGTTCTGCTGGAGGTTTCTTCCTGTTAAAAGGGAGTTTTTCCTCTCCACTGTCGCTACATGCATGCTCAGTATGAGGAATTGCTGCAAAGTCAACGCCAGTGACTGTCCACTGTCTCTACATGCTCATCCAGGACCTGTTGGAGGCGTGGTAAGGCGTATTCGTCACTTCCTGTTTTGCACTTGGTGGATTGTTTGGTGTGTGAAGGCTCTCTCGTTTGATCTGATTTCTCTCTACTTTGATATCTCTTACTTGTTATAATACATAAGCACGTTAAAACACATACTTTCTGTTGCTGTATTTAACGTTTGGCGACTCTCCGTGTTTTTACACGGTTTTTTCTAGTAGTGGTAAGGGGTCGCTAGCTTAGCGTTAGCTTTAGCTCCACCATGGCTACCCGTTCTGCTGTTTCTCTCTGAGTCTCCTCTCTCCTGCTCTCTGTGTCAGATGTTCAGTTACTCCTCTGCCTCCTTTAGTGATAATGGTACGTGTAATAAATGTAGCATTTTTTGTAGCTTTGGAGGCGAGGGTGTCGGAATTGGAGGCCCGCTCCGCGCTGTTTGAAAAACCAGCAGATAGCCGAGGCCCCTGCCAGCGCGGAGCCCACCGAGGTGTAGCTCCACGTTAGCAGTCCTCGGCAGACCCCGTGCAGCCGGGATCTCAGGCCGGCCCCTGGGTGACGGTACGTCAGGAAGCATAGTCCTAGATCCCAGTCCACAGGTCACCACCACCCCCGTCTGCGTTTCTAATAGATTTTTCCCGCTCAGCGACACACCCGCTGAGAAGCCAAACTCTGGTAATGGCAGCTCCATAGTCAGAAACGTGGCACTAGAGACAACAGCGACCATAAGTCAAATGTCTGCCAGGGGCCAGACGCGACATCAAATCCTACCTGAAACTGCATGGCTAAGGATAAGCGTAAATAACAGTAAGATTGTTATTCATGCTGGCGGTAATGACACCCCGGTTACGTCAATCGGAGGTCACTAAAAGTTAGTGTTGCTTCGGTGTGTAAGTTTGCCAAAACAATGTCGGGACTCCGTAATTTTTCTCTGGTCCCCCTCCCCGATCTGACCAGTGACGACATGTTTAGCCGCATGCTGTCATTCAACCGCTGGCTGTCCTAGGTGGTGTCCAGAAAACGATGTGGGCTACATTGATAATTTGGCGAACATTTTGGGGAAAACCTGGTCTGATCCGGAGAGACAGCATCCATCCCACTTTGGATGGAGCAGCTCTTCTTTTCTAGGAATCTGGCCGATTTTAATTAGTTCTCCAAACCTCTGACAACCCAGGGTCAGACCAGGAAGCAGGGTCGTAGTTTTAACACTCCTCTCTGCAGCTTCTGTACTGCTACCCACCCATTACCCCTTTAAGACAGTGTCTCGCCCACGGCCAAATTGAAATAGATTAAAAATAATCTAAAAAGAGGAAATCAGGAAAATCCATAAAAAATAAACACAACTCAGACTAAAAATAAAAATAAAACAATTAATGTGGCTTACTGAACATAAGATCTCTCTCTTCAAAGACTTTGCTAGTTAGTGACCTGATTTGTGACAATCAGATTGATTTATTTTGCCCTCACGAAACCTGGCTGCAGGCAGAGGATTATGTTACTATAAATGAGTCAACTCCTACTAATTATTTAAATTTTTCACATTCCTCGAAAATACTGGGCGAGAGGAGGAGTAGCCACCATCTTTCAGTCCGATTTATTGACTATCCCAGACAATCAATAGCTACAACTCTTTGAATATTAATTCCTTAGTTTTTTCCTCATCCAAATTGCAAAGCACTAAAACCACTTCTGTTTTTGTTGTTTTTGTACCATCCACCAGGCCCTTACTCTCAATTTATAGATCAGTTTTCAGACCTTTTTATCTGATTTAGTGTTAAATACAGATAAAGTTATATATTGTGGGATTTTAACATTCATATTTGACACTGAAAGTGATAGCTTAAATTATAGCCTTTATGGTATCTTAGACTCAATTGCTTTACTCAAAACATTAACAAACCTACCCACGTTTTGTCTTCATTCTCTGGACCTTGTTCTGACATATGGCATTGAGTGTACAGACATAACAATATTTTCTCACAATCCTGTGCTGTCTGACCAATTTTTTAATAACCTTTGAGTTTAATTTACCGAGTACTCCACACCTGAAAGAAAATTTCATTATAGTAGATCATTATCAGACGATGCTGTAACAACCTTTAAAGAATCTGTTTCCACTTTAATTTGGCTCATTATCACAGAAAAACAGAGTGGAGGGCAATAATTTTGTTTCTTCTCCTTCACAAATTGATTCTCTTTGTTCAGAGTGTTTACTTCATCATTGCGTGTGGGCATTAGACAATGCAGCCCCCTTGAAAAAGAAGGTAATTATTCATAGGAGGCAGGCTCCCTGGTTTAAATCAGAGCTGCGTACTTTAAAGCACAATGTTAGAAAATTGAGGCGAAATGGCGCTCTACACACCTAGAGGATTCCTACTTAATCTGGAAAAATAGCCTACTGTTGTATAAAAAGACCACTTCACCAAGCTAGAACAGCTTATTTCTCATCCTTAATAGAAGAGAACAAATAATCCTAGGTTTCTCCTTTAGTGGCAGTTGCTAAACTTACACAGAGTCATAGCTCTGTTGAGCCATCCATTCCTTAGCTCTCAGCAGTCATGACTTTATGGGATTCTTCCAAAAAAAATTTGATTCTATTAAAAGAAAATCTTTGACATACTCCCGAAGATGATTACTTCATCTCAGCAAGTGAGACAACATTGGAGAGTACCTGTAGAACCTGATCTGTAGTTTGGACTGTTTTTGACTCCTGTGGAGCTTCCTGAGTTATCAGAAATATTAGCTTTTACTAAACCTTCAACTTGTATGTTAGACCCAATCCCAACCCAAATTATTTAAGGAAGTGTTCCCCTCTGATTACCAGCCCCCAATTTTAGATATGATTAATCTATCCTTAGTAAATGGATATGTACCACAAGCTTTTAAGGTAGCTGTAATTAAACCTTTGCTTAAGAAACCTTCGCTTGATCGAGATGACTTAATAAATTACAGACTGATATCCAATCTTCCGTTCTTATCTAAAATTCTTGAGAAAATAGTTGCTAATCAAATGTGTGAGCATTTACACAGCAATGACCTGTTTGAAGAGTTTCAGTCAGGTTTCAGAGCTCATCATAGCACTGAAACAGCTCTGCTGAAAGTCACTAATGATATTCTTATGGCCTCAGATAATGGACTTGTGTCTGTACTGGTTCTGTTAGATCTCAGTGCTGCATACAGTCGATCATAATATCCTCTTAGAAAGGCTGGAATATGCTGTAGGGATCAGGGGAACAGCACTAGGCTGGTTTAAATCTTATTTGTCTGACAGATTCCAGTTTGTTCATGTAAATGATAAATCATCTTTAAACTCCAGGGGTTAATTGTGGAGTACCACAGGGTTCAGTACTTGGCCAGTTCTCTTTACTTTATATATATGCTTCCAATAGGTCAAATTATCAGGCAGCATAGAATAAATTTTCACTGTTTTAGCTGATGACACTCAGCTTTACTTATCCATAAATCCTGATGAGTCCCAACCAGTTAGATAGACTACAAGCATGTCTTGAAGACATAAAAAACTTGGATGACTTTAATTTTCTGCTTCTAAATTCAGACAAGACAGAAGTTTGTCGTCTTTTGGACCGGAGTCTTTAAAAAAGAAACTGCTTAGTCAATCACTTAACTGGATGGCATTAATTGGACCTCCGATAATAAAGTAAAAAACCTGGTGTTATTTTTGACCAGGACATGTCATTTAAATCCCATATTAAACAGGTTTCCAGGATTTCCTTCTTTCATCTCGGAAACATTGCCAAAATTAGAAATATCCTGTCCAGGATGATGCTGAAAACTAGTCCATGCATTTGTTACTTCAAGGCTGGACTATTGTAATTCTTTACTATCAGGATGTCCACAAAATGCAGTTAAAGCCTTCAGCTGATTCAAATGCTGCAGCAAGAGTTCTGATGAAAATTAAAAAGAAAGATCATATTTCCCTACTTTAGCTTCCTTCATTGGGCTCCCTGTTAAATCCAGAATAGAATTTAAAATTCTCCTCCTCACATATAAAGCCTTAATGATTTAGCTCCACATACATCAGAGATCTGATTGTTCCATATATTCCTAACAGAGCACTTCGTTCTCAGACTGCAGGTTTACTGGTGTTCCTAGAGTCTCTAGAAGTAGAATGGGAGGCAGATACTTTAGTTATCAGGCTCCTCTCCTTTGAACCAGCTCCCAGTTTTAATCGTGAGGCGGACACCTGGTCTACTTTTAAGGCTAGGCTTAAAACTTTCCTTTTTGATAAAGCTTATAGTTAGAGTGGCTTAGGTTATCCTGAGCTATCTCTGTAGTTATGCTGCTATAGGCTTAGGCTGCTGGAGGACATAATGACCACTTTCACCCTCTTCGCTACTTTCTCACACCTACTCTTCATTTTGCATTATTTGCTGTTATTTCAGCTTTTACCTTGTTCTCTCTCTTTTCTCTTCCTAGAAGCTACCCTGGCCTGACTCTGTGTCTACCTGTGACACCTTTTCTGGGCGAGGGGCATCGTCCAAGCTTCTGCTGGCAACAACTTAATGCTCACCCTCTACCGATGATCCACCTCGGCCCTGTCTTTCAGTGTTTTAACCCTTTCTCTCTCCTAGACATAGCTACTGGCGGAGCCTTTTTACTGTAACTAACTCTATGTGGCTCTCTTCAGACTCTAACATTGAAAACTGGCTCAGAGTTTATCTGTTCTTTCTTGTCTAGGTGAACCGACTAAAGAGCTACATCCATTAACATTTACCTTTTTCCTTCCATAGAAAGGACTCCTGGATCAGTGCTTCTTTGTTCTCTTTGTGTCTCTGGGGCTCTGTTTCTCTCTAACCCCCAGTCGGGGGTCGTGGCAGATGGCCGCTCACACTGAGCCTGGTTCTGCTGGAGGTTTTCTTCCTGTTAAAGAGGGAGTTTTTCCTCTCCACTGTCGCTACATGCATGCTCAGTATGAGGGATTGCTGGCAAGTAAAAAGCCAGTGACTGTCCACTGTCCGGGGGGGAAAAAATACACATGCTCATCCAGGAGGAGTGAATGCTGCAAGTCACTGACTGGATGCAATCTGCTGGTTTCCTTAGATAGAAAAGACTTTTTATCCAATTTGAATAAATAACTGAAAATCTGACTGCACTGTTCAATGATTCGGATTAATTGGAATGTATGAACCTGACTTTTTGTGAAGTGCTTGAGACGACATGTGTTTGTGAATTGGCGCTATATAAATAAACTGAATTGAATTGAATTTGTGGACGTCGGGCCCTCATACCATCCTCATGGAGTCGGTTTCTAACCGTGTTGTGCAGACACATGCACATTTGTGGCTGCTGGAGGTCATTTTGCAGGGCTCTAGCAGTGCTCCTCCTGTTCCCTCTTGCACAAAGTGGAGGTAGCGGTCCTGCTGCTGGAGTTGTTTGCCCTCCTACGGCCTCCTCCACGTCTCCTGGTGTACTGGCCTGTCTCCTGGTAGCGCCTCAGGCTCCTGGACACTATGCTGACAGACACAGCAAACCTTCTTGCCACAGCTCGCATTGATGTGCCATCCTGGATGAGCTGCACTACCTGAGCCACTTGTGTGGGTTGTAGAGTCCGTCTCATGCTACCACGAGTGTGAAAGCACCACCAACATTCAAAAGTGACCAAAACATCAGCCAGAAAGCAGAGGTACTGAGAAGTGGTCTGTGGTCCCCACCTGCAGAACCACTCCTTTATTGAGTGTGTCTTGCTAATCGCCAAAGATTTCCCCCTGTTGTCTTTTCCATTTGTACAACAGGATGTGAAACTGATGGTCAATCAGTGTTGCTTCCTAAGAGGACAGTTTGATTTCACAGAACTTTGATTTACTTGGAGTTATATTGTGTTGTTTAAGTGTTCCCTTTATTTTTTGAGCAGTGTATACCAATATATTTTTTAATATTTATATTTTAAATGTCTGTAAAGCAAAGTTGAACCAGTCTTTGAAAAGTCTAATTCGTTGCCAGTGTCCCAAACCTGGTGAATAAATGTGATTCTGATTTATTACGGACCCATTTAGTGGGTGTTGTCGACGTCCAGAGGGAGGATGGTAGATGTTTGAGCTTTTAACAGATAAAAGATGATTCCTGTAAGTTGTTTATATTCTTGAGAAATTATTCCTTTTATAAATCCATAAGGTTTAATACCGAATGGCAAGTTGACCCAGGAGCCATCAACATTTAAATGTTTCCAGTTGGACAGGAAAGAAAGAACATTTTGTCAAAGCTGTGTAAACCTTACAGGTGTCTGGGGCACTGAGATGTTTGAAATGTAAATGAATTCATCAAATTTAGATTTTCTTTCAGGAGTCTGCTGTCTGTAGATTAGTTTGTCACTCAGAACCAATCATGGAAATGCCGTCTAACTGCACGCATGCCTCTGGTTTTAATTAGGACAAGAAGGCAACACTAACCTCCTTCATGCAGGTTTCCTCTGTTGTTTCTGTAAGATCTGTTTGATCACGAGTCCTGTAGTCGATCAAATTATGAATTTAAACAAACTGAAACTAGTCATTTTACTCAACTAAACCAAACCTTCGCCTGCAAGGGGTTGAGTTTGGGTTTGGATCCTTCCAACCTGTCTCTGCAGGTTCTTCTGTTGCTAGAACAGTCCAGACTTCAGAGGATTACAGCAACTCACCTCCTCCTCCTGACAGCATCATGGTGGGGCTCACAGACGACCTCCCCATCCTGCTGGAAACTGGACTTGATTGTCCATCTCTGTCTTTACTGTCGTGTCTCGGCAGAGACTTGGAGTCTCCTGCAGACATGAAACAGAAACACATCTATGCAGACATGAAGAAACCAGCAGATCTCATCATTTAATTTGATAATTTTCTCACAGAAGACAAACCAAACCACAAGGAGGAAAGAATCTCAGCCAGTGAAACAAAATGAAACTTAAAGAGAAAACATGAAAGCATGCAACAGAACATTAAACCTTCTTATTTCTGAAGGATCTTCTACAACAAAACATTAAGTGAGAGGGTTTGTTAGAAATGATCAAAGCATTTGAGGTTACCGTAGCAACAAGATGGTTTTATATCAAATAAAAGGTATTTTTGAAACGTTTTAGCCTGGGTTAAAAACTTTTGATGGAGAACAGAAACAACAATCTGTTCAAAGGTTGTAGTGTTTTTCAACTTCTCTGACTGATCCACGTCACATCAGCACAACAAGGTCCTCAGAGCGGGCCCAGTTTCTCCCAGAAAACCAACACCTGCCGTTAATCACCAGGTGATCAGGTGGTTCAATGGTATTCAGATCAAAATGATCCTGGAGGAAGTCAGACCAGTCCCTGATCACCAGAACCAGAGCCTTCTATAAAATCTGTCTCCTGGTTTTATCCAGTTAAGGAACTTTGCTGAATAAAGGAGTGCAAATAAGGTCCATTTGTCTGTCCGTCCGTCCGTCTGTCTATCCGGCCAAAACTCAATGCACGTGAACTCAAACTGAGACTGAAATCCGCATCTGCAGCTCATCGGCTGAATGTTCTCTTCCGTGGAAAACAGTTGAAACACAAATAACCTGTTAAAGGACCAACTGTCTGCCGCAGAACTGGATCCACCTTGGTCAGAAAGGGCCCTGCTGGTCGATGGGGAACCTTGCACCAGACCAGAACTAGAGAAGATTCTCAAGAGATAATTTTTAAAAACAGCTTCAGTTTGTGTAGCCTGTTTCCATATATTATCTCCTTATTTAAAACAAGTCTGCATCATGAGAACATTCGAGATCTTACACTCACATGTTCTCCTCCTGCTTCCACAATCCAAAAAAACATGCATGTTAAGTTATTTGTTCATTATAAATTGTCTTTAGGTCTGAGTGTGTGTGAGCATGGTGTATTCTAGTGATGGCCTGGACAGATGGATTGTTTTCATGCGTCTTCTCTAACCAGGCGTTAACATTTCTAACATTTAACATTTAGACATCCAGAGAAAAGTGAGCAGAGAACTTAACCTTCGTCTTGTTTTTTCTGCAATTAATCTGGACTCACATTCAGTTTTTATTTAATTCACAACACATGTCGTCTCAAGGCTCTTTATAAAGTCAATTCAATCAATCATACAGATTCCCAGTCAGGTACATACATTCCAATTAGTCCTAACCATTGAACAGTGCAGTCAGATTCAGTTATTTATTCAAATTGGATAAAAAGTTCTTCTGTCTAAGGAAACCCAGCAGATTGCATCCAGTCAGTGACTTGCAGCATTCACTCCTCCTGGATGAGCATGTAGAGACAGTGGACAGTCACTGGCATTGACTTTGCAGCAATCCCTCATACTGAGCATGCATGTAGCGACAGTGGAGAGGAAAAACTCCCTTTTAACAGGAAGAAACCTCCAGCAGAACCAGAACCAGGCTCAGAGCGGCCATCTGCCACGACCGACTAGATTAGAAACACTAATCCAGGAGAAATTTCTATGGGAAAGAAAAGTAAAATGTTAATGAATATAGCTCCTTTACTGGTTTCATTTAGGAAGAAAAAGCAGATGAAGTTTTCAAGTCTAGAGGATGAAAGAGAGCACATAGAGTTAGTCACAGTAGAAGCTTAGCCAGTAGAACATAGAGTTAAAAGCTGAAATAACAGCAAAAAATGCAAAATTGGAGAGTAAACTGACATGAAGGTTTAAGTGTAACTTAGTCTAAAAACTGGTGAAAATGTTTGAATGTCTTCTGGCCACCTGACTTGCCGTCCTCTAAACGTAACGTATCTCACCACACTGACTAGTCTTTCTCTGTGCCTGACAAAAACTTCATCTGTTGTAGTTTTAAATGTATGTTTAGACCCTGCTCTGGATAAAACATATTTCTGACGGGGCTTTTCCACCAGAGCGGTGCTTAACCAGTGCTGGTGTTAGAGCCAGTGCTTCACTGGTCCTTCAAAAGAACTGGTTTGGTTTTCTACAAGATGAGAACCAACTTGGTTTGTGAACACTTCACCCCCCAATCCATGAATCTCTCATCCACACCAGCAGAACTCAAAAATGGGAGTTATGGTGCATTCTTGTTGTACTCAGATGTTTGATACTCTGAGTTCCCAGTCAGGAATGCTTTAGAGAAACCCGCTGAAGTCAGAATTCCTACTGGGAAAGTCGGAGAGCAGAGTTCAGCATCCAATATGGCTCTGTGCATACATAATGTGGTGAAAGATACTGCTTTACAAAGCCGGCCCAAGGAAAAAGCGAACTAGGCTGCTGCATAGGGCCTCCAAGCCATCAGGATCCTCCCATTAATGCTTACATTTTAACACAGACCAAGATATAAAATGAGGATGAGGATATTACTACATTTTATTTGATGGTTTCAGCAAAGATCAGTTAAAACATTTGATATTGTTTAAACAACTTTAACCTCTCTCAGATTTAATCAAATCTGTACTGAAAAGCTGTTAGTGGTGCCGATGGTCTTAACAGAAATAGGGGGTCCAAATCAAATTCTGCTTTAGGCCCCATACAACCTTGGACCGGCCCTGCCAGAATAAACTGTAGACTTAGCATTGTTGATGGTTTGTACATCTGTAAACTAGTGAACACGTGCTTTTTGAGTTTACACTCACAAACTAGTGAGAAATATTTTGCAATCGGTTATTATCGCTAATAGTAGTTAGCACCAAACAGTGGCGGCTCTCACATAAATGGTGCCCTGTGCAAGCCCTCCCTTCTGCAGCCCCCTTAACCACTTAAAATCCAGTAAGTTATGTCATCCAAATGTCACCCTGGGCAACTACCCATTTGACCTATAATTAAAAACCACTGGTAAATGCCACTGGCATCACAACAATAGCAAGTCTCACTGTTTTCCAACTTGCAACGAGAAGGCTCGGGTGTGATGTTCTTCTCAGCTTCAAGCTCAGAACCAGGAAAAAACTAGAATGCTGTGGGAAACACAACATTTACAGCAAGAACAAACATGGCCCTTTGACTGGTTGCCTGTCTCCACAAGCTCCTGACGGAGGTGGTTGTTTCTTGTGCCTTGGCTGAGAGTTGACGCTGAGAAAGAACCAGTTTTGGGGGCCAGAACCAGAGCTTGCAGCCGTTTAAACACAAAGAACTGGTTCTAAACAAGCACTACAGGTTTTGGCACTGAAATTGGCTTGGTGGAAAACAGACTGTGATTGGAAACCAGGAATGTTTCTGGGATGTTTCTCCACCCCATAAACAGGAGAGTTTAATATCAGCTCAGCCAGCAGAACCCAGTTTCAACAGAGACCATGAATATTTTAGTTAGTTTGATAAGTGACCCGTTTTGTACCTTTGTAGTACTGCTGTAGTACTCTCCCTGTTAGTCTCGTTGCACCTCTTATGTGTTCTATTACTGTTACAAAAAAAATGTGGTACAGATGTAGTACTCGTGTAGTATCAATGTCAATGAAGTAACTCTCTTCTTCATCCTCAAACTTTGTTCTTCACTGGAGATAACACCTTAGCTGAGGGAAGGTTCTGCTGTATTTCTAGCACTTTTTAGTACTTGTGCATCAGTTTTGTAGTATTCTGTGATATTCTTACCTTCACCCTCTCTGCTCTTCCTCCCCCCTGAGCCTCTCTTCTTCGCCTGCCTCCCTGATGCAAACAGGTTGTTGAGTTCGTCCAATGGGCTCGTCGGGGTCTGTGACCTCGCCGAGACATTGTGCATGGATCCATGGGCGGAGGAGGAGTTACTGAGTTTAGCTCCGCCCTCTGCCACCCTCTGAGAGGATGAAGATGAAGAGGAGGAAGAGCGGGGCATACTTCCTCCAGCTATCAGGGTGTCATAAGGGGGTGGCCTCTTCAAACTCAGAGGAGTCAAAGAGCGCCCCATGCTGACCGGAGACGGACATGCTGATTGGCTGCGGGGGTAACCATGACCACTGTGGGTGGAGCTAGATGACTTGTATAAACTGGAGGGTAGAGGAGGGGCTGATGAGCGACCAGAGGATGTGACTGTGTGAGTGTGGGACAGGTCCCGATCCCGGTCCCGGTCTTTGCGGTGGTGAGTGGAGCCCTGTGACTGCTCTGATTTGCTCAAGGTAACGTTTTCTAGCATAGGCAGACGAGTTACGTCGAGAGGAGTGAGTGGAGACTCGTCAGAGTTGGGGGAGCATTGAGCCGGGGCAGGTGGGAAGACCAGAAGTGGTGGACGGTGAGTCAGGAGGTTAGGGAAGGGCGGAGGAATGTCACAAAATGTGCCCCGGGAGGACCACGCCTCATTGTCGATGATGGTGGACTGTACATCCTGCAGAAAGTCCTCCAGCATTGGGTACTTCATCTCCTCATACACAGACTCACTCTGCTCATCGCCCACAGCTTCCTGATCTTTCAGCTCACGCAGGATGTTTCCAACCATCTCAATATAAACTGGCTCTTCATCATCCGTGTCTCTGGATGCTGGACTCTGACTCTGAGACGAGGATTTGTCACCTTGTAGGGAAGACTTCTTGCTGCAATAATTACGGATGTAGGACTCATCAAAAGAGGAGCTCAGCTGAGTATTTGGGTCTCTCTTGGGTTTGGGCGGAGGCATCTTTTTGGATTCTTCAGGGTGGTGATGGTATCGAGCTGCAGACAAACAGAGAAAACTGAAAACCTAAGGACCTTCTATACGTCTCATGTTCACCCACCCTTCACATGTACGTAGCTACAACGAGAAAACTCAGGCTGAAAACAGGTTTCAGCTCTTTATTGTTCAACCGGAACCTGGTTTACAGGATCCAATGTCCTGCATTTTTCAGATGTGTTGCTTGATCCAGTACACCTGACTCAAATAAATGCATTATCTAATCAGCATGTCATCAAGTTCTGCAGAAGCCTGTTAATGTTCCTGCATTAATGCCACTCATTCAAATGGCTGAATTCAGCCTCACCATGTTCTGCAGGAGCCTGCTAATGACTCATTTCATCATTCAGGTGTGTTGAACCAGAGAAACACCTAAGACATGCAGTAGAATGGGAGGCAGATCCTTTAGTTATCAGGCTCCTCTCCTGTGGAACCAGCTCCCAGTTTTAGTCCGTGAGGCGGAATCCCTGTCTACTTTTAAGGCTAGGTTTAAAACTTTCCTTTTTGATAAAGCTTATAGTTAGAGTGGCTTAGGTTATCCTGAGCTATCTCTGTAGTTATGCTGCTATAGGCTTAGGCTGCTGGAGGACATAATGACCACTTTCACCCTCTTCGCTACATTCTCACACTACTCTTCAATTTTGTATTATTTGCTGTTATTTCAGCTTTTAACTTTGTTCTCTCTCTTTTCTCTTCCTAGAAGCTACACCTGGCCTGACTCTGTGTCTACCTGTGACACCTTTCTGGAGAGGGGCATCCTCCAAGCTTCTGCTGGCAACAACTTAATGCTCACCCTCTACCGATGATCCACATGGCCCTGTCTTTCAGTGTTTAACCCTTTCTCTCTCCTAGACATGGCTACTGACTGAGCTTCTACTGTAACTAACTCTATGTGCTCTCTTCAGACTCTAAACTTGAAAACTGGCTCAGAGTTTATCTGTTCCTTCTTTCTAGGTGAAACGACTAAAGGAGCTACATCCATTAACATTTACCTTTTCCTTCCCATAGAAAGTACTCCTGGATCAGTGCTTCTTTGTTCTCTTTGTGTCTCTGCTCTGTTCTCTCTAACCCCCAGTCGGTCGTGGCAGATGGCCGCTCACACTGAGCCTGGTTCTGGTTCTGCTGGAGGTTTCTTCCTGTTAAAAGGGAGTTTTTCCTCTCCACTGTCGCTACATGCATGCTCAGTATGAGGGATTGCTGCAAAGTCAACGCCAGTGACTGTCCACTGTCTCTACATGCTCATCCAGGAGGAGTGAATGCTGCAAGTCACTGACTGGATGCAATCTGCTGGGTTTCCTTAGATAGAAAAACTTTTTATCTAATTTGAATAAATAACTGAATCTGGCTGCACTGTTCAATGATTAAGATTAATTGGAATGTATGTACCTGACTTTTGTGAAGTGCCTTGAGACGACATGTGTTGTGAATTGGCGCTATATAAATAAACTGAATTGAATTGAATTGAATTGTTAATGACCCAGTTTGGAGAAATCAGCTGTTGAAAACAGGGAAAGATAAAAGGCAGGATAGTCCATCCCCAGCCCTCAAGGGCTGGTGTTCTACATGTTCCTGCGTTAATGCCACTCATTCAAATGGCTGAATTCAGCCTCACCATGTTCTGCAGGAGCCTGCTAATGACTCATTTCATCATTCAGGTGTGTTGAACCAGAGAAACACCTAAGACATGGAGTCCTTGAGTCCTGTTCAGACCAACAAGAGTCTTGAGGACTGACTCTGGACACCACTGATCCAAAGTCTACTGGTCAGAGGTTCTTAAGGAGCAGAGCTCAGTACCACTGTCCTGAAGGACATGGAGACTTTCTTTTTCAACACATGATTAAGTGTTGTTCTCACCTTCTGACAGTTCTGCACCATCTTTTGTTTCTTGATACTCTCTCTTTATGAAACCAGAGACTCCATCCACCGCCTCAGAGCTGCTGCTCAGTTTGGTGGTAGGATCTCGCTTGGGTTTGGGTGGAGGTTGCTTGCGACTATGGTTGGAGTCTTCCTCCCCTCCACCCACTGAATGAAGAGACTGGGATCGGACAGTGAAGCCTTGTGTGGGCGTTGGCAGTCGGTCTTGTGGTGCCGGCATTGTCATGAAGCCCATCCTGAAATGTTTTCCAGAGTATGCCCTATCTGAAGCCATGGCGACATCTTCACCGATCCTGGAAAAGATCAGGAGAGCATTTGGTCAGTTCTCTTACCTAAATAAATTCAGCCAAGCATTAATGGACAGAAGTGAAAAGAGATTGGTTTGATTCAAGGGGACAGAGGTCCGTGTCTCAAGGTGTTGGGTGATGAGGACTGAAAGAACAATAAGGTTGCAAAGAATGAGATCCAGAGCTAAATAAAACATGAGGGGAATTTAACACTGACTAGACAAGATTAGAGCCCCATACAGCAAGGATTCATGCTGGTGTCCTGCAGCTTTTAGTCTTGGGTAAATTTGCCTCCTTAGCATGCCTCAAGTTCCAAAGAGTTCTGCTAATGACCTAATTATTGATTCAGGTGTGTTGAAGCAGAGACAGATCTAAAAGCTGAGGACTCCGGTCCACTAGGACTGGGTTTGAGACCCTAAGAACCTGGGACCACACACTGACGACCATCTTCAAGCTCCTAGTGAAGGTTGTCTCAGTTTCTTAGTGGATTCATATTGATCAGTGAGCTTTTTAGTTTCCTTCGTGTTAACAAATCTACTTCCCCTCAATTTAATCTGTACACCCTGATGTTCTGCAGCAGAACTAAATGTATCATTCAATAAATGAACTGGGTCATCAAGGCTTCATTTCTTTAAATTAGTCAACCTGCCCACCAGTTGTTCCTGCTGCTCTTTGGTTTCCATAGCAGCAACCAAGCAGAACCATAAAGCTGGGCTTGCAGTGTTTAGTTGTTTCTCTGGAGATAAAATGACCGACTCAGGGTTCCAGACGTGGTCAGAGCTCCTGGTTTCTTTCATCCCATGACCAAACAAACTCTGAAGAGTTTGGAAGACTGCAAAATGTTCGGTTTAAGACCTGCAAAGAGAACCTGCTTCTTCTTGCTGGTCCAGAGTCAGAGCCAGGCACCTGGCATCCTGACATTTCAAAATAAAACCTGACGAGGTGAGAAACGAGGTTACATTAAACCTGATGATCTGAGTTACAAAATAGCATTTTTACCTCCTAATGGCCTCTTCTTGACGTCTCTTCTTGTGGTGTTTCTCTTGCAGGTAAGTCCAATTGGTGTGGTTCCTTACGCGGTCGCTCTCTCTGGCGATGTCGGAAGCGTTTTGGATCACCAGTCCATCGTATGTTCGAAGCCCGCTGTCCTCAACATATTGGAAGAACCTTCTGAAGGAAGACGCCTCTTCCTGAGAGGTCATGACCCCCCACAGATCTGAGAGGAGGAGTTGAGAAGGTTATGCGATCCTATGCTGTGCTCTTATTGGGTCGGAGTTCTAGGTTTTATGGTCAACAGTCGACTGGTGAGATTATACATCAGTCCGAAATTTGCTGCAACCGCATCGCATATTTCTGACAGGATGTTTGTAGAACATTTGTTGATCTGGTAACTGTCTCTGTTCTCAATTTCACTTTCAACCAGAACTAAATAATCAGAGCCATCTTCATCATCACTGTGCCTCCTCTTCAAAAATCTGTGGACCTCACACTGACGGAAACACAATGTTCAGCACCAGAAAGGTGCTCCAGTTTGGTGATTTTTCATAGGAGGCTGGCTCCTTGGTTTAATTTATATCTGCGTACTTTAAAGCACAATGTTAGAAAATTGGAGCGAAAATGGCGGTCTACACACCTAGAGGATTCCTACTTAATCTGGAAAAATAGCCTACTGTTGTATAAAAAGACACTTCACCAAGCCAGAACAGCTTATTTCTCATCATTAATAGAAGAGAACAAGAATAATCCTAGGTTTCTCTTTAGTACAGTTGCTAAACTTACACAGAGTCATAGCTCTGTTGAGCCATCCATTCCCTTAGCTCTCAGCAGTCATGACTTTATGGGATTCTTCCAAAATAAAATTGATTCTATTATGAAGAAAATCTTTGACATACTCCCGAAGATGATTACTTCATCCTCAACAAGTGAGACAACATTGGAAGTAACTGTAGAACCTGATCTGTGTTTGGACTGTTTTGAGCCTGTGGAGCTTCCTGAGTTATCAGAATATTAGCTTCATCTAAACCTTCAACTTGTATGTTAGACCCAATCCAACCAAATTATTTAAGGAAGTGTTCCCTCTGATTATCACCCCATTTTAGATATGATTAATCTATCTTAGTAAATGGATATGTACCACAAGCTTTTAAGGTAGCTGTAATTAAACCTTTACTTAAGAAACCTTCGCTTGATCGAGATGACTTAATAAATTACAGACCTATATCCAATCTTCCATTCTTATCTAAAATTCTTGAGAAAATAGTTGCTAATCAAATGTGTGAGCATTTACACAGCAATGACCTGTTTGAAGAGTTTTCAGTCAGGTTTTCAGAGCTCATCATAGCACTGAAACAGTTCTGCTGAAAGTCACTAATGATATTCTTATTGCCTCAGATAATGGACTTGTGTCTGTACTGTTCTGTTAGATCTCAGTGCTGCATTTGATACAGTCGATCATAATATTCTCTTAGAAAGGCTGGAATATGCTGTAGGGATCAGGGGACAGCACTAGGCTGGTTTAAATCTTATTTGTCTGACAGATTCCAGTTTATTCATGTAAATGATAAATCATCTTTAAACTCTAGGGTTAATTGTGGAGTACCACAGGGTTCAGTACTTGGGGCCAATTCTCTTTACTATATATATGCTTCCAATAGGTAAAATTATCAGGCAGCATAGAATAAATTTTCACTGTTACGCTGATGACACTCAGCTTTACTTATCCATAAATCCTGATGAGCCACCAGTTAGATAGACTACAAGCATGTCTTGAAGACATAAAACTTGGATGACTTTAAATTTTCTGCTTCTAAATCAGACAAGACAGAAGTTGTCGTCTTTGACCGAGTCTCTAAAGAAACTGCTTGGTCAATCACTTAACCTGGATGGCATTAAATTGACCTCCGATAATAAAGTAAAAACTTGTGTTATTTTTGCAGGACATGTCATTTAAACCCATATTAAACAGTTTCTAGATTTCCTTTTTTCATCTCCGGAACATTGCCAAAATTAGAAATATCCTGTCCAGGATTGATGCTGAAAACTAGTCCATGCATTTGTTACTTCAAGGCTGGACTATTGTAATTCTTTATTATCAGGATGTCCACAAAATGCAGTTAAAAGCCTTCAGCTGATTCAAATGCTGCAGCAAGAGTTCTGATGAAAATTAAAAGAGAGATCATTTTTCTCCTACTTTAGCTTCCCTTCATTGGCTCCCTGTTAAATCCAGAATAGAATTTAAAATTCTCCTCCTCACATATAAAGCCCTTAATGATCTAGCTCCATCATACATCAGAGATCTGATTGTTCCATACGTTCCTAACAGAGCACTTTGTTCTCAGACTGCAGGTTTACTGGTGGTTCCTAGAGTCTCTAGAAGTAGAATGGGAGGCAGATCCTTTAGTTATCAGGCTCCTCTCCTGTGGAACCAGCTCCCAGTTTTAGTCCGTGAGGCGGAATCCCTGTCTACTTTTAAGGCTAGGTTTAAAACTTTCCTTTTTGATAAAGCTTATAGTTAGAGTGGCTTAGGTTATCCTGAGCTATCTCTGTAGTTATGCTGCTATAGGCTTAGGCTGCTGGAGGACATAATGACCACTTTCACCCTCTTCGCTACATTCTCACACTACTCTTCAATTTTGTATTATTTGCTGTTATTTCAGCTTTTAACTTTGTTCTCTCTCTTTTCTCTTCCTAGAAGCTACACCTGGCCTGACTCTGTGTCTACCTGTAACACCTTTCTGGAGAGGGGAATCCTCCAAGCTTCTGCTGGCAACAACTTAATGCTCACCCTCTACCGATGATCCACATGGCCCTGTCTTTCAGTGTTTAACCCTTTCTCTCTCCTAGACATGGCTACTGACTGAGCTTCTACTGTAACTAACTCTATGTGCTCTCTTCAGACTCTAAACTTGAAAACTGGCTCAGAGTTTATCTGTTCCTTCTTTCTAGGTGAAACGACTAAAGGAGCTACATCCATTAACATTTACCTTTTCCTTCCCATAGAAAGTACTCCTGGATCAGTGCTTCTTTGTTCTCTTTGTGTCTCTGCTCTGTTCTCTCTAACCCCCAGTCGGTCGTGGCAGATGGCCGCTCACACTGAGCCTGGTTCTGGTTCTGCTGGAGGTTTCTTCCTGTTAAAAGGGAGTTTTTCCTCTCCACTGTCGCTACATGCATGCTCAGTATGAGGGATTGCTGCAAAGTCAATGCCAGTGACTGTCCACTGTCTCTACATGCTCATCCAGGAGGAGTGAATGCTGCAAGTCACTGACTGGATGCAATCTGCTGGGTTTCCTTAGATAGAAAAACTTTTTATCCAATTTGAATAAATAACTGAATCTGGCTGCACTGTTCAATGATTAAGATTAATTGGAATGTATGAACCTGACTTTTGTGAACTGCCTTGAGACGACATGTGTTGTGAATTGGCGCTATATAAATAAAACTGAATTGAAAAATTGAAAAATTGAATTGAATTGAACTGAATTGGATGTCATTTGGATTACATGCAGACCAGAGATGAACCACATGGCCTCCATCTTGATCATGCAGTGGTACCCAAACAATTTCCCAAATTATGATGATTATTTTATTTTTAATTAAAATTAATTGGACTATTTTATTAAAGTTTTAATTTATTTTTACCTGCTCAATCATAAACTAAATAACCAAATATTTTAATGAAGCAAGAGAAGTCGGATCTGTAAATCACTGAAGATCTGAAACATAAACAGGTCTTGAAGGTTGAAAAAGAATAAAAGCATGCACTGTCCCGTGTTTTTCAGGTTGATTTTCAGTCTACATGTTTTTGTGTGTATTTGCATCAAAAAGAACAGGACGTGTCTCAGTCATGCTACATTTAGCCGGGTTTATAAATGGACACCCAGGTCTGCTTAGAGGTGAAAGTTCCTGGATGTTTGAAGTCTTGTTTATTACCCAGTTAAAAGCAGATTGCTGATTGATTGCTGATTGATGGTTGATTGAAGATTTGACATGGGGCGATACGGCTTTCTGTGCAGGGCAGCTCGGCCTAGGGGGCGCCACGGGGCAAAGCAAGTTATCTATAATTATTGCTCTAAACAAAGGTTATATTGCCTTTTTTACCCAGTCAGAGGTGTGTGCGCTCCCTGGTGGTGTGAACAGTGTAAGCACTGCTGGGGATGCTGCTGAATTGCTGCCTATGCTTTGGTGTTAATTTAAGGGGGTAATTCAATGTTTTTTGAGGAGTTTGTAGTGCATTTGACCCCATCTAGTTTAAATATTGCATATTTGTGGATTGTGAAAGCTTTAGTTTTGTATTTGAAAACAAGAGGAGCATTAACAGTTGTTTCTTCGCATTAAGACCACATTAGACTTAGACAAGTGTAAACAGATAGACTGGTCAAACTTATACAATGACTACAGATGCTTTAAAACAAAGTTTCATCACAGCATGCAATACTCAGAGAGATGACCAGAAGCAGGTTCTCCATGGAGAAGCAGGTTTTGTCTCTCTCCAGAATGAAATCAAATGAAACTTCATGTCTGATGATTTGAGATGTGAAACATGATGTAGTCAAATACGTTGAAACAGGAAGAAGGACAGATCTACGCCATTCACAGTGAGGATTAATAGCTTGAGATCTTTATCTCCCTGGAGGGTCGATGCAAAAGAGTCAGTTTGAAATCACCATGAAATGTAAAAGAATAAAAGAACAAACTGGAGTAAAGATGAGCAATGGAAACATTAAGAACTGCAGCACATAAAACTGACAACTGCAGATGGTTTCTTCTCTGAAAACAGCTTGATGCAGTATGACTCTGTCAACAACAATGTTCTCACCAGAACCAGAGTCAGACTGGATCACACTTGTAAAGAGTTTAACGCTGAGATGCACCGGCTGTCACTCTGAGGCAGCCCTAAATTCCTCAGAAATGTTTGATCCTCTGATCTTTAATGCCGTCTATAAAACTCATTCTGGCGCACAGTTAAATGGCATGAATATTAAAAATATTTGGACTCCTTAAAGGACTGAAAACCTTCAGTTCATGGAGTTTGTTGGAAAAGTACCTTGTTAATAAAGTGTTTTTGAATCCTTCTGCTCTCTGACGACGTCCCCTCCCCCACCCTGTGTCTCTCAGCATCCTACTAAAAATGGAAGAGAGTCAGCCAGCGGTAACCTAGCAACAGCAGCATCTCTCAGAGGAGTATGATGTAATGCTTCCTCGTACGCGGCTGATGAAGGGGAGATGATGAAAGGAGGAGACGGAGGAGGTGAGGTGCAGATGTTCCTCCTAGCGAGGCGAAGTGCTCTGCAGCTCTAACTGACCAGCAGGTCAGCGTTTGGAAGATAAAACACCTCCTGCTGCTCCACCCAGAGCTGCTTGACACCTCATTTGCTGCTGATTTAATTATGTTCAGACATAAAGTCGGTTAATCTACGTAGCGTCTCTCCAATAACCACCTTCTCCACCCCATAGACCTGAAGCTTTACTCTGAGTTCTGTTTCTTGATGGTTCTGCCGTCATTTCCAGCTCTCTGCTAATGCTTTAAGAAGCTGAGAGTCAGATAATCTGCTGCCTCCAACATAATCAGAAGGGAATGCTCAGAAGAAATGCTGCAAGGAAACGGAGCTGAGTCAGGCTGAAAATACCTGCTAAATGTCCGGTTCCCCAAGTTCTGTATGGACTCCACCTGCAGTCCGAATCTAGCTGGTTATCTGTTATGGTTCTAAACAAAGCTAGCAGGAATTCAAACCAATCACAGAAACGGGAAACACAGTCTTTTACCAAATGTAGGAATCAATACAGGAACCAAGGGTACTAACCAATAACAGAACAGAACCTGAAAACAGGAACCAGGGTCAAAAACCAATAACAGAAACCAAGAACAGCCCCCAGAGACAGGATCAAAGAACAGGAGCCTAGAACAAAAACAGGAAGCACGGTAATAAGTAGAGGACACATGGCCAGACGGATGGATGTCTCTTCAGACTCCAGTCAGTCTTAGCAGATGGCCACTCACAGTGATCCTGGTTCTGGTTCTGCTGGAGGTTTCTTCCTGTTAAAGGGAGGTTGTTCTTTTAACCGTCACCACATGCTTGCTCAGGAGGACGGATTGCAGCAAGGTCAATGACTCAATGAACCAGCTGGCCTTGCTTAGGAAACCATATAACCAGCTGTCATAATAACCTGAAATAGTTTGCCTCGCATTACATTTAGGATCCGATTGGACCGGGTGTCATTGAATCTGTCTACAGAACTGTATTGGATTGGTATGAGTTATTGTGAATTTCTGTGTAACTGGAGATTATTTGGACCAGTGTTTTTCTTGTAAAGGGGTCTGAAAAGATATTTGTTGTTAAAGAGAAGGAGGGACCATAGATAGATGAATATGAAGCATCACTTAATGAAACCACAACCTGTTCATCCTGCGGTCCTCTGATTTTAGTTCTGTTCTCCTCTGGTTTCAATCTGGTAATACCCCAGGTTCTGTCCCATAGTGCTCTGGTTTCAGTCTGGTTATCCATTGGTTTAATTCCTGTTGTTCTTGGGTTTAAGTCTCGTGGGCCTCTGGTTTGGTTTGGTTTAAATATTTTGATCAGGCAGCCATATTGGATCGTGCTTGGGTCACTTCCTGTCTAAAACATTTCAGATATTTTTTTGATTTTTTTCCATGGTTTATTCCTCATTCTCCTTTCAAAATAAAAGCATATTTTATATTAAATTGTTTTATTTTATTTTGTTCTGCTTTCTGATCAAGGATGGCAGCCATGCGGGAGGAAAGGGTTCGAGGTGGGAAGGAGCCAGATGTGTTTTGAACACTTTATTGACCCTTCATGGAAGATTCACATTAAACTGAAAGACATCATTGGAACAGGCAGACATGTTGAAGAGATTAGGAAGGAGGCTTACCTGAGGACCGGCGAGGACTCACATTCCCTCCATCCTTCCTCCAGCCCTTCCTTCAGTCCTTCAGCCCTCCCTCTGCTCAGAGATGGAGTGATGGAGCTTAATGACGGCCGGAACTCAGAGGAAACGATGACTGATGTTTTTCTGCAGCAGCGATCATCCACCCTTCAACACCTCCTGCTGTCACAGCCTCCTCCCCTCCTTCCCTCCGTCCTGTCATAAATCCTCATGGCTCACACTCACACCCTTCAGCCACGCACACAACGGTCGGCACGAGAAACAGGAGGCTGAAACCACGGCAACCTGACAGCATCCTCAGCCTGCTGACTCCCTCTGCTGACGTTGGCTCTGTGTGTGTGTGTGTGTGTGTGTGTGAGAGAGAGAGAGAGAGAGAGAGCTTCTTTGTGATTGTCACATCATGTTTCTTCACCACATTGTGATGTCACAGCTCACTGATCATTCATCAGTGATTCACTGCAGATTCAGATCCTAAAACTAGACTCAGTGTGGTTCTAGCAGGTACCTCCAGTTGGGTTGAAATCAATTAGGACAGTGCTCAGCAAGACCAGAAACCAAACCAGAACACAAAGACAGAAACAGGAGGCAGAGCCCAGGCTGGTTTGAATGGCTTTAAAGGGTTCAGTTATGATCAGCTGGTTCTAGTTCCCACTCAACCCAGAGTGCAGAATCCTGAGGAAACTAGCTGCTCAAGTAACCAGTTAGACCAGTTGGACTGAGTCAGTTGGTGGTTCCCCCATGAACCAGTCCACCCAGAAGCAACAGAACCACATGTACTGGTGGAACCAATGATCTGTACCTGATCCATTTGGGGCATCACATCAAACTTTGTCCTAGTTTTGCAGAAATTATTCTGTTTGAATGTTTTCATTCAGAACCAGCAGCTGTGTTTTCTAGAGGAATTTCACTTTTACAGGGCCAGTTGGTAGCACTGTTGCTTTGCAGCAAGAAGGTCCTGGGTTCAACTCTCAGCTGGGGGTCTGCATGGAGTTTGCATGTTCTCCCTGTGCATGGGTGGGTTCTCACCGGGTACTCCGGCTTCCTCCCACAGTCCAAAGACATGCCTGTTAGGTTAATTGGTCTATTTAAATTGCCCTTAGGTGTGTGCCTGGTTGTTTGTGTGTTGCTGGCGACCTGTCCAGGGTGTATCCCGCCTTCCGCTCATAGACTGCTGGAGATAGGCACCAGCTTCCCCGTGACCCACTATGGAAGAAGCGGTATAGAAAATGATTGACTCTTTACAGAGTTTGGACCCTTTTACTGGTATCACTCTTCTGGATTTCGTTATCATACATGATCAAAAGTGCCTCATAAAACTGAAATATTCATCTCCCTAGAAAGATTTCAGATCATTTCATTCCTGTCTGGACTGGACTGGAACATAATCATAAGGTAAATAAATTGTTTGCTTTAATAATGAGTGTTGGACAGTCCGGCAGTCCAGTATCTCCATGGTTCTGCTCTCGTAGCCTGAAACTACTGAATGGACAACTTTTCATCACTCTCCCCATTAACTTTATGTTCTCTGTGTTTTTCATAGAAAGTTCTCCTGGCTCACTGCTTCTGTATTCTGTCTGTTCTCCTTCCTTCCTTCCTTCCTCCAGTCTGTCAGAGCAGATGGTGCTTATTCTGAGCCTGGTTCCAACCCTAACCCTCAGGAGAAGAGATTAAGGAGAAGTCAAAGACTTCATGCAATCAACAGTTTTTCAGTAATTATCTTGAATCTGATTGGTTACATTTTTATAACATTTAATCAGACTCTGTTTCAGGATTAAATATACGACAGTTAATGAATCCATCGGGTGAAATTGGATCCAAGATGGGCCTGTCTGGGTTTATGTAAACAGTCTGAGATGAGTGTTTTTGCTCAATAAAAGAGAATCAGAACTCCATCGTTAACTCTGGTGTGTGAGGAAGATTTATCCTGAACATGGAACCAGTCAGATGGATCTGATCTGAACCAGCCTGCTCCTTCTCCCCTCTGAACAAACCAGCTTCATATCACAGTCCTGAGTGTTTGTGAAGTTCGGCTTTAATTAAACCCAGTTGATCATGTCCGTTCATCAAGGACAGGTGAGCTAATATGTAAATGTTTTAGTTGCGAAGGTCTAAGAGGAACGATGATTGTTCAGATGCAGCAGATGGAGTCAGCAGGATGGACTCAGGCAGACAGGTCTGCTCCTCCATCTCCTACTTCACAGAAGAACCTCAACTGGTCACATGACTTCATACCTTGTGGTGTGTCTGACATCAGTTTGACATCACCCAGTTTGACCCAATGAGTTTGACTTCCTGCAGTCATGTGACTGTCACCTCTGGGGTGATTATATAACTTAATTTTACAGTTATTTATTTGTGTTTGCGCCCTTTACATACAGGCTACCTGAACACACATTATATTATATTATATTATATTATATTATATTATATTATATTATATTATATTATATTATATTATTATGGGAAGGTGAGAGTGTGTGTGGGTCATTCTGAGGATCAGACGGGTAATATCTCTGATTGGATCAGAACCTCCTCACATCATTGATCATGTGACTTAATTGGCTGCCGGTGTTTAATCAGTTAATCAAACTGAACCTTCTCTCAGCTTCTCTGACCATGACTGAACCCTCGGGACTCCGTGCTGCGCATGCGCCGCGTTCTGCAGCAGTCCGTGCGCTGCCGTGCGTGGGTGAGTGCGCGCGCATTCCTTGTGTGCGCGCGCTAGTGTGTGTGTGTGTGTGTTGTGTGTGTGTGTGTTGGGCTCCAGAGCGACCATCGCTGACAGATCCAACGGATCGCTTTAAGCGCAGATTAATTAGCCCGGTTCGGATCACTCCGGCGCCACACCAGCATGTCGTCCGCCTCAGAAGTCCAGAACCAAGACCCGAACCAGGAGCCGCCTAAAGAGACAAACGCGGAGCAGAAAAAGGAGGAGAAAGAGGCGCAGGGGGAGGAGAAGGATGCGGCGAAGGAGGAGGTGAAGGTGGAGGAGAAGGAGGAGAAAAAGAAGGAGAAGAAAGAATCCTGGAAGGATTTAATCTACAACCCGCGGACCGGAGAGTTCCTGGGCCGAACCGCCAGCAGCTGGGGTAAGAGGCGGCCTTGGCCGAGCTCACGCACGGTTCTGCGTGATTAGTTCAAACGAACCGAAGCTCGGTTCGGCACGGTTCATTTTACAAAAGGGTTTTCTGCTGCTGGGGCTCGAACCGAACCGAGCCGAACCCAGCAAATATAAAAAAAGAGTTAATGTAGCTATCGTGACATCTGTGAAGATCTGAAGATCATATCCACTGTACCAGCTTACTGAACCAGCCCAGATTCCCAGTAAAACCAGCTCAGATTATTTAGACATCACAGGACCAGTTTAATGGACCGGTCCAGTTTATTTGACCAGTCCAGATTTCCAGTAAAAGACTGTGGGTTTCACCGGATTCTGAACGTTGGTGACAATAATGAATGAAAGACT
The DNA here is from genome assembly GCA_036173005.1 of Crenichthys baileyi. Taxonomy (NCBI): domain Eukaryota; kingdom Metazoa; phylum Chordata; class Actinopteri; order Cyprinodontiformes; family Goodeidae; genus Crenichthys; species Crenichthys baileyi. The sequence continues at coordinate 176,424 of JAHHUM010000306.1, read as the reverse complement.
TTCAGTCATTTTTCTCTGACTCGATTCTTTCTCTACTTTCAGGTTTTCATTTATTCACTTTTACAAAAAACGTTTTAATGATTTGATTCATTTTCCTAAAGCTGAAGTTTTTATTTATTAAAATGTAACATTTCTGTCACAGGACATTAAAATAAAGGCCAAATTATTTTCCTTTATTAAGCTGAATGAGTTTGCGTAACAATAAGGAAACGAAAAAGAAAGAAACTGAAACTATAAAACTAGCTTAATGTTGGTTTTCATTTTGTTGCCACTTTCTTATCTCACCATCTTTCATTCATGGAAGGAAATAATAATACAAATAATAAAAATCCCTTCATTATGCAGTTTTCACGTAATGCAATTATTTTTGATGGAGCGATTGACTTGAAAAATTAAAGATGAAAGACCCAGAACATTTTGACCGTCTCAGAGAAGAACAGTTCGCCAGAACCAGCGGCCTCCCGGCATTCCCGGGGTGTAGCTGACATGACTAGAACAGCCACCAGAGGGCAGCAGTGGGGGCTTCAGAAGTGATGAGTTGTGAAAACAAATTTTTCCACTTTTAAGTTTTTCTAATAATTCATCCAAATAATTGTGGTTTCAGACAAACACCTGACTCGGTACAAAACACAGATTTCAACTGATGAAGAGATACAATCTACCCTAACCGTCCTGGATCTATGTGAAAAAGTAATAACCCCCTAAACCTTCTAACTGGTTGTTCCACTCTTGGCTGCAGCAACATCGATAAAAGCAACTGCAGGAACTCGCTAAGGTCTTTTACATCGCTGTGTACGGGTTTTGGCCCACTCTGCTTTGCAGAATCGTTTTTAATCAGCCACAATGAAGGGTTTTCCAACAGGAACCGCCTGTTTAATCTCACACCACAGCATCTCAATCACTTTCAAGTCCGAATGTTTTGACTAGGTCACTATCGCAAATTTACCATTTGGACAATACCACTGCATAGTACGCACATCGCAAAGGACTACCTGGACAGCAATAATTGTTAGCTAATTATTATAAAACTGTGCTTTCAGGCTCTCTGTGTCTGCGGTTTATTTGGTGACATGTTGCTAAATGTAAAAAGCTTCAGAAGATACAGAGGTGGTGAGGTGGTCCAGTCATTAAGAAACTACGCTGAAACAATGCCAAACAGCAGACATCGACCAAAAGCAGCTTTTCCAGTAGCTTGGTAGACGACTCATTATCTGAGGTCTATGTTTGAACCCAAAGCAGAAAGTCATTAACACTTTGAATTATTTTTTTTTATAGATGCAAATTATATCGGTATCGCAGCATTCAGCAATATTTTGCCATATAGTTTGTTTTTCATTATCGTTAAGACCAAAGCATCCTCAGACATTCCTCACACTCCCACCACCATGTTTGACAGCCGGTAGGATGTTATTTATTTGAAATGCTGTTAGTTTTACAGCAGATTTAAAGGGACACACACCTTCCTTCTGTGACCTCATGGATAAGTCCTCAGTGAGCTCTTGGAATAATTTTGGTAAGCCGGCCACTCCTGAGAAGGTGTACCCCGGTTCCATCTTTTCTCCATTTCCAAGTAATGGTTCTCACTGTCCAACAACATCCGGAGATTTGAGATACTCAGGGCGGATCTCATCCACCCCCGAAGCCCTGCCACCACAGAGCTTTTTAACCACCTCGGTGACTTCAGCCTGGGTGATGAAATAGTCCAACCTTGAGTCCCCAGCCTCTGTTTCCACCAGGGAATGTGTGATGGCAGGATTGAGGAGATCCTCGAAGTACTCCTTCCACCGCCCGATAATGTCCCTAGTTGAGGTCAGCAGCCTCCCACCCCCACTGTAAACAGTGTTGGTGAAGCACTGCTTCCCCCTCCTGAGGCGCCGGACGGTTTGCCAGAATTGCTTCGAGGCCAACCTGCCGTCCTTCTCCATGGCCTCAACGAACTCCACCCAGGCCTGGGTTTTTGCCTCTGCCACAGCCCAGGCCGCAGCACGCTTGGCCTCAAGGTACCTGTCAGCCGCCTCAGGAGTCCATCCCTGGCCGAGGGCTCTGCCAGACGTTCCCAGCAGACCCTCATGCGCTTGGGCCTGCCAAGTTTGTCCGGCTTTCTTCTCTTCCAGTGGATCCATGGTTGACAGGCCTCTTCAACATTGCGTGGCGGTCGAGGACAGTGCCTCTGGACTGGCAGACTGGGGTGGTGGTCCCCATTCATAAGAAGGTTGACCGGAGGGTGTGTTCCAACTACAGGGGGATCACACTCCTCAACCTCCCTGGGAAGGCCTATGCCAAGGTATTGGAAAGGAGAGTCCGGTCAATAGACAAACCTCGGCTTCAGGAGGAGCAGTGGGGTTTTCGTCCTGGCCGTGGAACACTGGACCAGCTCTATACCCTCTACAGGGTACTCGAGGGCTCATGGGAGTTTGACCAACCGGTTCACATGTGTTTTGTGGACCTGGAGAAGGCATTCGACTGTGTCCCTCGTGGTGCCCTGTGGGGGGTGCTCCAGGAGTATGGAAACGGATGCCCTTTATTAGGGGCCAACCGGTCCCTGTACGAGCGGAGCAGGAGTTTGGTCCTCATTGCCGGCACTAACTCGGACCTGTTCCCGGTGCATGTTGGACTCCGGCAGGGCTGCCCTTTGTCACCGGTCCTGTTCATAACTTTCATGGACAGGATTTCTAGACACAGCCAAGGGCCGGAGGGGGTCTGGTTTTTGGGGACCAGAGGATTTCGTCTCTTCTTTTTGCAGATGATGTGGTCCTGCTGGCCCCCTCTGGCCAAGACCTACAGCATGCGCTGGGGCGGTTCGCAGCCGAGTGTGAAGCGGCTGGGATGAAGATCAGCTCCTCCAAGTCCGAGGCCATGGGACTCAACCAGAAAAGGGTGGCTTGTCCTTTTCAGGTTGGACGGGAGTTCCTGCCTCAAGTGGGGGGAGTTCAAGTATCTCGGGGGTCTTTTTTCACGTGTGGAGGGAAATGGAGGGGAAAGTTTGGACAGACGGATCGGTGCCGGGCTGCCGCAGTAATGGGGCTTTTGTGCCGGTCCTTTGGGTGGTGAAGAGAGAGCTGAGCTGAAAAGCGAAAGCTCTCGAATTTACCGGTTCGGTCTATGTTTTTAACCCTCACCTATGGCCCCCGGAACTTTGGGTCATGACCGAAAAAACGAGATCCTGAATACAAGCGGCTGAAATGAGCTTCTTCTGTAGGGTGGCCGGGCACTCCCTTAGAGATAGGGTGAGGAGCTCGGCCATTCGGGAGGGGCTCGGGTGTAGCCTACTTCATGTTGTCAGATTCTATTAAGTGATTTATTGATTAATGTATTTATCAGACCAGGGTGTGAAAGGTGAAAAGAAATTAATCACAGTATAACACAGAAGGCCAGATTGGTTTAGAAACTTATTAAAGTTAATAAATTTCAATTCAATTCAGTTTATTTATATAGCGCCAATTCACAACACATGTCGTCTCAAGGCACTTCACAAAAGTCAGGTTCATACATTCCAATTAATCTTAATCATTGAACAGTGCAGCCAGAGGTTAGTTATTTTCCAAATTGGAATAAAAAAATTTTTTTATCTAAGGAAAACCCAGCAGATTGCATCCAGTCAGTGACTTGCAGCATTCACTCCTCCTGGATGAGCATGTAGAGACAGTGGACAGTCAATGGCGTTGACATTTTGCAGCAATCCCTCATACTGAGCATGCATTTAGCGACAGGGAGAGGGAAAAAAAACTCCCTTTTAACAGGAAGAAACCTCCCGGGAGAACCAGAACCAGGCTCAGTGTGACCGACCATCTGCAAGAACCCCCTGGGGGTTAGAGAAAAGAGCAGAGACAAAAAAAAACAAAAAAGCACTGATCCAGGAGTACTTTTTATGGGAAGGAAAAGGTAAATGTTTTAATGGATGTAGCTCCTTAGTCGTTTTTACCTAGAAAAAAGGAAAAAGGATAAAAATTTAGCCCGTTTTCAATGTTTTGAGTCTGAAAAAAGCACATAGAGTTATTTTCAGTAGAAGCTCAGTCAGTAGCTTTTTCTAGGAGAGAGAAAGGGGTTAAAAAACTGAAAGACAGGGCCATGGGATCATCGGTAGAGGCGTGAGCATTAAAGTTTTGGCAGCAGGAAGCTTGGAGGATTCCCCTCCCCAGGAAAGGTTACAGGTAGACACAGAGTCAGGCCAGGTGTAGCTTTCTAGGAAGAGAAAAGAGAGAGAAACAAAGTTAAAAGCTGAAAAACAGCAAATAATGCAAAATTTAAAGGGAGGTGTGAGAAAGTAGCGAAGAGGGGGGAAAGTGGTCATTATGTCCTCCAGCAGCCTAAGCCTATAGAAGCATAAATACAGAGATAGCTCAGGATTAACCAAAGCCATTTAAACTATAAGCTTTATCAAAAAAGGAAATTTTTTAAGCTAGCCTTAAAAAGTAGACAGTTTGTCCATCTAGAGCCCACTGGGGCCATTGTTATACTAAAAACCCCCAACAAATTGGGAAACCTCTCTCTGTCAGATTGATATAAAAATTGGAAAAAGAGAGGGGGTTTTCATACAGGGGGTAGCAGAAATGGAGGGTGTGTTTGCACCTCAACCATAACTGAGCCGGTTTAGGCTAAACCTGACTCCCCCTTACTCCATCCAACAAGGGGAGAAGAAGACGGAGCTAAAGTGAAATGAAACCATCATTTGAACACTTCTTGTATTTACTCAAGTTTTCTCTGTTTGATATTAATATTTGTTTGATAATCTAAAAAAGTAAAACCAGAAGAAATCCATTAGGGAGCAAATCTGTTTCATGGTAGTAGATTCCCGGTAATGTAGAGTCTGCTCAGGAGTTTTTGGGTGGTCTAAAGTGGTCCAACCACAGAATGAGGATGAAAAGTACTCCTAACTGGTTCTTACTGGGTGACCTTCAGTCTCTGGCTGCTAATTTCACAAATTTTCTTCTCTCATTGTTGTGTTTCCTAAACATTCAGGTTAAACATAATGAAAAATTACATTTTTTAAATTTTTATGTATGGAAGCATTTTATCTTACAGCCCAGAAGTGAGATCTGCACAGAAAGCCATGGAGCTCAGAGATTCTCTACATTTATTTAAATTTAGGCAAACTATCATCCATGAACTCCAGTTACTTTCTGCCTATCAACCACTCTGTGTTTCATATTCTGCTGGCTGCACATCTGTGTTACATCAAAGTATTAAATTATTTGCTTTTTTGTTGGTGGTTCAGACACATTACAAATTAAGTTGTAATTCAAATAGAGCATGTCCATTCATTCATTATTGGGGGCCTTCACCCTGGTTGGGTTGCCTGTCCATCACAGGACAACACAGTCACTGCTCAGGACAATTTAGAGAGACTAATTAACCTAACAGTAACATTTTAGCACAGTGGGAGGAAGCTGGAGTATCTATAGAGAATCCGTCCATGCACAAACTCCATGCAGAAAGACCCCAGGCCGGGATTTGAACCCAGGTCCTTCTGCTGCAAGGCAACAGTGCTACCAAATGTTCCCACTATGCAGTCATAGCACATACAATATACCCGAATCACAGAAGTTTCCAAATGAGCTAAATTAGGCATAAGTTGAAAGGCACATCAGAAATGATTTACAAGGTGTTAAACTAAATGTTTAAAGGATAAAGAGTGAAGGAGAAAAACCGTGGAGAGTTACTGCAGACTGAAGACCAGTCACTAAGTTGTTTAGACCGTGTAAACTAACCGACTGACATGATGACTTCCTGTTTGTTTCTGCAGATGTAAACAAAGAAATGTTTGATTTTCCCTCCAGGTCTCATCTTCCTCTTCTACCTCATCTTTTATGGCTTCCTGGCGGGAATGTTTACCCTCACCATGTGGGTGATGTTACAGACGCTGGATGATGACGTTCCACGGCACCAGGACCGACTGGCCAATCCAGGTTACTGGCCCCACCCTCCTACCTACGCACCACCGCCGCTACCTAGTACAGGATGCTATTCCCAGCTGTATTTTTACTATTTCATTGATGCTTTGCTTTATTTCAGGCTTGGTTGTTCGTCCTCATGCTATTGAGATTTCCTACAACCACTCTGAACCAACACAATACAACCCGTATGTCCAGCAGCTGCATGACCTTCTGCAGCGTGAGTCAAACCCAGACCCACCATGTTTTAGAGCACCTGAAATGAAACTTCTGTGTGCTGAGACCATGCATGCTGATTGGCTGGTTCAGCACAGCAATTCTCTTAATTTTAGTGGTGATACTTTCACAATAAAAGCACATCTGCTTATTTTCAGAATACAACGACAGCATCCAGGAGGGGAACGAGTTGTGTCTGGTGGGTGAATACACGGATCAGGATGAACAGCCCAAAAAGAAGGTTTGTCAGTTTAAACGCAGCACTCTGCGTCAGTGCTCCGGCCTGCCGGACACCAGCTTCGGGTACGCTGAAGGGCAACCCTGCATCATCATCAAGATGAACCGGGTCAGTACAGTACCAAGCCCAGCCTTAACTCACATACAGCACGGTAGTTTAAAGGCTCTACCAACTTTACAGTTTTGAAGGAGATAATCAGGACAACCCCAAATGAACGGGGACCGTATTCCCAAAGATTCCTAAGATTCACTTTATCATCCCCCCAGGGGGAAATTAAATAGTTTCAGCAGCAGGACAGGTTAAAGGTCAACCTCTTCTAAGGTAGTATTAGTAGGGATCAATAAATAATAGAAATAATAATAAATAACAATGAATAAAAAGTTAACAAAATTACAAACAATGTAGTATAGAATTATTTAAATATTTACAGACTGTAAAATGCTTAAAAAATACATTTGGAAAAAATTGGAAAAAGATGAAAAAACAAATCCATAAATAGAAACTGTCTCCAACAGCCCAATAATCTGAGCTCTATATCCAGAGCAGGAAGATGTAAATGAGGTGAATCAGTATCTGCTGTATTGTTCATGATGATGTCTGCAGCCTCAGCCTAAAAGGTCATCTCCAACGCTCCCCGTCTGTGGAGAAGTTCTCTGGTGCTGCTATCTCCTCTCCAGCTTCTGAATGCAGCAGGAACCAGAGCTGCTCACATTCCAGGCTGGTGCTGAAAGCAGAGGAACGACGCATTGATCTGCTGGGAATGTCTGTTGGTTCCCACCGTGATCCCAGGTCCAAATCTACCTTTAACACTCCTCTCTTCTCCACCACCAGCAGGCTCTGCTCCTCTGTTCACTTCGCTTTCTCCACCTTTTGTTCTCCGGTTTGTTTTGGTTCTTTTACCAAATTAAACCTCGTTATACTAGAAGGAGATCAGAGTAAAATGCTGAATTTAATATTAATATGAAATAGATGCAGCATGAAAACGACCAGCATGGAGAGTAAACATAATAATAAGCACAGATGCAGCCTGAAGCTGCTGACTAGATGTGTGGTTTCACAGATCATCATCATTAGTGTCAAGCAGATGTTTTGGCAGTTTGCTGCTCAGGAGCAGCATGTGTGTGTTAACAAAATGCCAAGAAGGGAAGACATCAGCAATGAAGTTAGAGAGTTAAATGATGCTGCTCCTCTTCAGTCTATGAAATATCTGAATTCCATCATTTTTGGAAGGTTGTCCCCAAGTGGAAAATATTTGACAATCTTCCCAGGGATGGACGCCCCAGCACAATCCCCCGAAGGTTAGAGCATGCAGTGACAAAAAAACCTAGAGCACTATGTCAGACTCTACAGGGCTCAGTTAGCAGGTCAAAGGTTGACGTTTAGGACAAGTGTTTAGAAAAGAGTTAACCAGTATGGCTTCTGTGAAAGATCTGAAGGAGAAAACTTCTTCTTACTAACAGAACAATGTCAGCATGACTGAGGTTTGCAAAGATGCACCTGAAAGAAGCACAAAAACATATTTTTTCAATCTGTTCTGGACAAATGAGACCAAAGTAGAGATGTTTGGTCATAATTCTCAGCACCATGGTCAGAGATAACCTCATGCCATATGTCAAGTACGGTGGCCGAGGACTGATGAATTGGGCTTGTTTTGTAGCCATGAGGGCAAAGATTTACAGAATCAGGAGCAGTTTTGTACGTGTGGCTTTTTAGCACTTTTTAAATTTTTTGAGTTTCTTCACTTAATTTAGAAATCTCAGCTGTCTTTAAAACATGAGTCACTGATTTCAGTGCAACTGTACAGGACTGTGTGCACTTGGTAGCTGCAGCTTCAGGTCAGACTGAGGTGCATGTTTCTGTCTGCAGGTCATCGGACTGAAACCACAAGGAGATCCATACATTAACTGTACCGCCAAGGTAACGCTCTCCTTTCATCCCATCATGCTCCTGTGAAGGTGTCAAGTGTGGATGTGGAGTAGCTGCTGTGAATGAGTGCAGTGAGAGAGCTTTGATAACTCCAAGTTCCCGTTTCACTTCCCGACAGAGAAACTCTCCGCTGCAGATGCTTTACTTCCCTCCTGAAGGTCGTCTGGATAAAATGTTCTTCCCGTACTACGGCAAGATTGCTCACGTAAGTAAATGCTGTTAGCTTCTCACATGGATGCCAACGAATTTAATCCAGATGAACACATCTTTAAACATGAGGCGGCTCAAGCTGGTGTCCATGCACACAAGAACAGAAAATGGCGCTCTAAAAATCAAAATCAAAAATATTTAATGTAATTTCAGTTCAGTTTATTTATTTTGCACCAGTTTTCGGAAGCATTTCAGAAAACAACTAGATTTCTTGCTATTTATTGCAAAGAGACCATTCAGACTCCATCAGGCTCCAGCCTTTGGCCTGATCTTCACTCAGGGGGTAAAAAAGTATTTTATGCAATACCCCTGCGTGGCCACACGATGTCGCTACTGTCATGTTGAAACCTTGTCTGAGAATGTGAAGATTTCATGATGCTGTGATACTTTAATCACATGAGACACTCTACTGGCTACAGTGCTGGGTTACTTACCTTCACACACATGATTCTGAGTGCCATCCCATTCTTGATCCATAGGGTTTCGTGTGATGTCGGCCCACCTGTTGAAACAGCTTCAACTCTTCTGAGAAGGTTGTAGAGTGTGTTTATAGGAATTTTTGACCATTCTTCCAGAAGGGGATTTGTGAGGTCAAACACTGATGTTGGTCCAGATGTCCTGGCTCAAAGTCTCTGCTCGAATTCATGTGAAAGGTTCTGTCGGGTTGAGGTGCAGTCAAGTTCTTCCACTGGTCATCCCCAAACGGTTCCCACAGAGTCAAGAGCATGAAATTGTCCCAATAAAGTTTTCATATGCCACAGCATTAAGATGTTATCTTGCTGGAACTATGGGGGTCGAGTTCAATGCCTTAAAAATCAACCAGAAACCATAATCGTCCCTCCATCAAACTTTACTCTTCACAAACTGCAGTCAAATAAGTGCCGTTCTTCTGGCTCCTGCCGAACCTAGACTCATTCATCAGGTTGCCAGACAGCGAGGCATTATTCGTTACTCCAGAGCACATGTCTCCACTGCATGCATGCGATGCTTTGCATTGGATTTGATCTGAAGGTTAGATGCAGCTACTTGGCCATGGCAACCCTTACCATGATGCTTTCTGCTCAACCTTTCTGAGCCAACCTCAAGGCGTCTTGACATTTGGAGGTCTAATTGACTCTGCAGATAGTCAGGGACTTCTGCACACTGTGTGCGTCAGCATGCGCTGTCCCTCACTCTGAGATTTTTCCATGGCCAAGTTGCTGTGGGAAATGATTTCATGACTGGACTCATTGTACAGGTGGGATCCCATTATGGTACCATGGTACTGAGCCCCTGACGACGACCCATTCTTTCAAAAATGTTTGTAGAATCCATCTGCAGGCCTAGTCTGTGGCTGTGGAAGTGGTTGGAACACCTGAATTTAGTAATTCGGAGGTAGGGAAGCACCAATATGAAAGTTTAAGCCGATATCTGATAATAATATTGTTGTTCTTACCGATAACCAATATTACATATATTCTATATAAAATACTCCTTCAACACTGAAAGAAACAACCACAGCGCTGACATTGCTTCCCTGCTTCAGTGAAACAACCTATAATACCTATTTGGAGCTGACATACTTATCAGAATAAAATATATTGTATGTTTCAGTCTTTACAATTTACTGTAGTTCGTAGATTGTATTTTAGAACGCTAACAATCTCAACATTTATTTGTCCAGATTTTTAACTGACTGCAACCTGTAGCTTACTGAATAAAACTTTCTTATGTTCTGACACAAAATCTCTGGTTGATTCAGTTATTTTCTGTATATTTATCAATTATTTAACAGCTTTATTAAAGTTAACTTTACAAATAACTAATTCCCCTGAGTTCTCCTCATCAGTGAGGATGGATTAAATTACTAATGCGCTCCAATTAAAATGCAAGAAAGAAAAAATATTTATTTTCATTTTCTGTTATTTTTATTAGGTTAGACTTTAAATATTCAGGACATCTCTTCCAGTTATGGTCTTACCAGGCATTAATATGAAGCATAACATTCCAGACGCTTTCATTTCCATTTAATATTGTCATTTGGAACCTGTCTAAGATCAAACCTAATGTTGTCATTGTTATTATATCATTTAATATTTAATTAAATAATAATTTGGTCTGTTAAGAGTTGTCCTGTGAATACCAGCCCAATAAGGCGGTGGCATTAGAACAATAATGAAAGGGGTGAACCAAGCTCTGACATTACTGAACAGCAAAACTCTGCACACACATGGAATAAATTTACAGTTTCTTAAAATACAAGAATTTATTAACAAAAATAAGTCAACTCAAAGTCAAACATATTTCAATCATCAAACACTTTACCATACTAGAACAACCCGACTAAACTACCAAACAGAATGAAAGAATAAGGAAGACTAAGAGCTATGTACAACATAAATAAATGAATCAAAGATGGTTAATAACCATGACCAATAGAGTGATGCAACATTACTATTCAATGCTATTTATGTTTGAGAACCAAGGATTATCTGGAAGAATCTGGAAATCAAGTTAAGTTAGTCTTGGAACTAAGACAATAACTGGTATTCCTTTAAACAACCATTCACAATGCAAGATCAGATAAAACATTATATATATTTATTTTATATATGTATTTCATATTTAAAAAAAAACGAATATTTTAAAGAATGATTTGCTGAATAAAACCAACCTTCTGGATGACTAATTCTCAATGGTGTTTAATTAGCTGCCTTTATTTATTAAAATAATATTTAAATAAATATTATTAAGGAAATATGACTTTGAATAAGAACCAAACCTTCCTGGATAAATGAGTCTTAATAGACTCATAAGATAAGTTACCTTAGCCGTTAGCAGTTGGAGCTAACAGGAAACTGCTACCGTTCCTTTCAAGTCAAACATGTGCCTTTAAAATACCATCAATAAAAGGATCAAACTGCATAAGCGTTGACGGCGCTGTATGTCTGATCTGTGTTTACAAACCACCCTTTAAATAAAGTTTGTCTTAACTTTAAAACACAACACAGAACACATCTGTGTCTGCTAGCACTTAGATAGCTGAGCTTCTCAACACAAACAAAAACAAACATCATGAAATAAACATTCAGATTATTTCATCCTAAACTAATCTTCTCTGCCCGAACGCCACCTCTTACACGAACCGTGCTGAGGAAAAGGTTTCTGGGCGACGAGTTGAGGGAAGCGAAGCTGTCCGGTCATCCAAGTGGCTGAACAAAGCCACTAGCGTTGCAGCTACTCTTAGTAGCAGTGAGGGGGCCGGCTGTTTAGCCGGCCTGGCCAAGCTGTACGCAAAGGCACGTTGCAGCTACCTTAGTGGCTGCGATGTGGCGGGGTAGCTCTAGCTTCTTGGACGTTCACACTGGACATGTGCAGAGCTGGCGGCTCCTACACTGTCCTCTTTCTGGCAGGGGCACAACTGCCCTAATTAGGGACAGGGGCTTTCTGTAGGCCTTAAAAAGAGAAGTCAAGCTAGTCTTAATTACCCCCTTTTATGATTGAATGCTGGGTACTCCATCAGCAAATCATTACTTAATCTTGTTGTACAGGATTGGCAAGGACTCGGCCTCCTGATCGTAGTCACTTTGGATCCAAGGATTTCTCGAAGGTTGAAGTCTTATACTCGCCCACGAGTTTAAAGACCTTCAGCTGACTCATGGTTTCTCTGTTAGCTGCGTCTGCAGCCAGATTAAGGCCGCGCAGAAGACATGTTTTTGGGTCGACCCTCAGGTGGCGCTACAGAGCGCTGTCTGCTAAAACCTCCAAAGAGACAGTTTCTTTCTCCAGGCTGTTTCTCTGATGAACTCATGACAGTCAGAGCTCCAGAACAACACCATGAATACTTGGACTGATCTCACATTATATTCTGTTGGAAAGTCACTCTCTTTATATGTATATTAAAAAGATATTCTTTGAGAGCAAAGTGGACCGGAGTCAAATTCCTTGTTAATCTCAACAAACTTGCCAATAAACCTGGTTCTGGTTCTGATTCTGATATTAACACAGCAGAAATTAAAAGCATTTCAACCTGAGAAGCAGTTTTTAATCGTTTTTCAGGAGAAGAACACATTGAAGCCACACAGAACATTTACAGAAACATTTGGACATGACCTTAACACCAAGAAAACCTGCTAAATGAAGCCTGAAGTCAACCCAACATCTTGTTGAACGGACAGAACCAGTTGTTTTATTAGCAGAATGTTCTGAGTTTCATTCAGATACGTTCAACCAAAGTAAACTAGATGAAACCAGCTGCTGTGTTTTATTTTGCTGATTATCTTCTCAGATGTTGGATTCAGGTACTACTGCGGGTACTGCTACTGCCGGGTCGGTGTGATCCCATAGCGAATCAGAACCTTTACCTCTGACTCTGTTTGTGTCTGCAGCCTGATTACGTCCAGCCGCTGGTGGCCGTCAAGTTGTTGCTAACTAAAGAGGACTACAACGTGGAGCAGACGGTGGAATGTAAAGTGGAGGGATCCAACCTGCGCAACAGCGATGACCGGGACAAGTATCTGGGTCGGGTCACCTTCCGGGTCAAAGTGTTTCAGTAAACGGACATCCCAACTTAACACTAAAACAAAGTTTAAATTCAGGAAACTTTAAGCTCAGACCTGATCTGCTCCTTCTAGTCTGAATCTGGTTCATCGGGATCTAATAATCAAATCTGGACCACTGAGTTTTAACGACACACTGCCAGAACCTTTGCAGCCTCCTCATGGTTCAGCCCAGTTTGACAGAAAGTTCTCCTTCTTCTTGAAGGAGAAGAGTAGGGCATCCTGTTCAGACACTGGGAGCGGATCAGGTCTGATGTGGAAGCATGTGAGCCCAGAGCACATTGGTGTGTTGTTTTTAGACTTTTCTATGTTAGTGAGACAATAAAAAGTAATCTGATTCCTATTGTGAGTCGCAGGGCAGCGCAGCAGAGTCAGCCTGGCATAAAAAAATACTCCACATGGTCCAAAATAAAACCAACACCATTCCCAGTTACCCAAACAGGACTCACCTGTAATGTTTTCTGTTATTCTGACAGTTTCTTCGTATACCTGTGAAGATTGCTGGCTGAAGATGGGAAAAGTCACTCCAAAGCTTTTCCTTCTTCAACGAGCTTTCCAGGCTTTTCCTGAAGGGAAAACAGGGCAGTTGGTCCACAGATGGAAAACAAATACTCTACTTCTAGTCTCATCCCGGCTCATCTGGACAAATAGGGACAGTATGTGATAGTTTGTAAGCAGCTTAAAAGAAGTTAGTGACCAATGAGAAAGTGACTTTCACTGCGCTGCCCTCCCCCATCCGAGGAAAATTTAGCAAATGAAAGATTTAAACCTAATACAGTTATTTCTTTAGCAGATTTATTATTTATTTTGTCTCAGATTTGTGAGATCATATTCATCAAGTGTAATTTTGTTTCTGTTGATCAGCCTGTACAGTTTTTAAGACGTGAACTTAGTGTGATTGTAATGAGTTTTGTGTGACTATTGAACACCATGAAAAATATTAGCAGAGGTACAATTAGTGAAAAGCTGTTCTGACATCACTGCTGTTTAAATGTGCTGTGAGATCTTTTGTTTTCTTCACAATAACAGAGAAATCGCTATGAAAAGCAGAAATGACATGATGTTCCTGTATCTGCTGGAGGATCAGAAGAAACTGGACCAACTCTGCTATAAATAATAAAATCTACATCTTCTAAAAGCTGTAGACGTCTGTTTTATTCATTAAAGCAGATACTAGAGATTTGTAAAAGGAAATAAGTCCCACCCACCTGTGTTGTACTACTTGTAGACCAGGGGTAGCGAACCAGTTCAGCATGAGGAGCCAAATAAAGCCTACCATCACCTTAAAGAACCAAACCGCTATTTTAATATTAGTTACATAACATTTTGCTTCCTCAAACTGGTTTTGTTTCTTTGTCCTTAGGCCTTAGTGGGACACCTGATGGTCTTTATTTTTAAGTGCCGTTAAGTTTGTCTTGTACTGTGTTGTGGCTACTCGAAGCATCTCTTTCACATGTTTAGACTTCTCTTAAGTGTAGAAAAACCTGATTCAAAGACATATGTGGATGCAAACATTGACATTAGCTTGATTGCAGCCTGTTTTATGTTGGGGTATTTGTCTGTGGGCATAATTTTCCAAAACGCTGTGGTTCAGTCTGTCATCCTCACAAAGTTCAGTCATCTCCAACTGGGAGGCTGCTTCATCGGTCACCAAGGGCGCCTTTGAATAGTCTGAGTCTGCAGTAAATGAGTTGATGAGAAATGTTATCTGAGGTCGTTTTTGTTTCAGGTCATAAAATCTTTCCTCAAAACCTTTCTGCAGATTTTCAGTCAATTCAATTCAGTTTATTTATATAGCGCCAATTCACAACATGTTGTCTCAAGGCACTTCACAAAAGTCAACTACATACATTCCAATTAATCTCAATCATTGAACAGTGCAGTCAGATTCAGTTATTTATTCAAATTGGATAAAAAGTTCTTCTGTCTAAGGAAACCCAGCAGATTGCATCCAGTCAGTGACTTGCAGCATTCACTCCTCCTGGATGAGCATGTAGAGACAGTGGACAGTCACTGGCGTTGACTTTGCAGCAATCCCTCATACTGAGCATGCATGTAGCGACAGTGGAGAGGAAAAATCCTTTTAACAGGAAGAAACCTCCAGCAGAACCAGAACCAGGCTCATTGTGAGCGCCATCTGCCACGACCGACTGGGGGTTAGAGAGAACAGAGCAGAGACACAAAGAGAACAAAGAAGCACTGATCCAGGAGTACTTTCTATGGGAAGGAAAAGGTAAATGTTAATGGGGATGTAGCTCCTTTAGTCGTTTCACCTAGAAAGAAAGAACAGATAAACTCTGAGCCAGTTTTCAAGGTTAGAGTCTGAAGAGAGCACATAGAGTTAGTCACAGTAGAAGCTCAGTCAGTAGCTATTCCTAGGAAAGAGAAAGATAAACACTGAAAGACAGGGCCATGTGGATCATCGGTAGGGGTGAGCATTAAGTTTGTTGCCAGCAGAAGCTTGGAGGATTCCCCCTCTCAGAAAGGTGTTTACAGGTAGACACAGAGTCAGGCCAGGTGTAGCTTCTAGGAAGAAAGAGAGAGAACAAAGTTAAAGCTGAAATAACAGCAAATAATACAAAATTGAAGAGTAGCGTGAGAAAGTAGCGAAGAGGGTGAAAGTGGGTCATTATGTCCTCCCGCAGCCTAAGCCTATAGCAGCATAACTACAGAGATAGCTCAGGATAACCTAAGCCACTCTACTATAAGCTTTATCAAAAGGAAAGTTTTAAACCTAGCCTTAAAAGTAGACAGTTTTTCCATCTAGAGCCCACTGATGCCGATTGTTATACTAAAACCACAACGATTGGGATATCTCTCTCTGTCAATTGACCATAACCATTGGAAAAGAGAGGGTCATACAGGTAGCAGAAATGGAGGGTGTGTTTGCACCTCAACCATAACTGAGCCGGTTTTAGCTAAAGCTGACTCCCCCTACTCCATCCAACAAGGGAGAAGAAGACGAGCTAAAATAAGGAAGATAGCTCAGGATAACCCTAAGCCACTCTAACTATAAGCTTTATCAAAAGGAAAGTTTTAAGCCTAGCCTTAAAAGTAGACAGGGTGTCTGCCTCACGGACTAAAACTGGGAGCTGGTTCCACAGGAGAGGAGCCTGATAACTAAAGGATCTGCCTCCATTCTACTTCTAGAGACTCTAGGAACCACCAGTAAACCTGCAGTCTGAGAACGAAGTGCTCTGTTAGGAACGTATGGAACAATCAGATATCTGATGTATGATGGAGCTAGATCATTAAGGGCTTTATATGTGAGGAGGAGATTTTTAAATTTCTATTCTGGTTTTAACAGGGACCAAATGAAGGGAAGCTAAAGTAGGGGAAAATGATCTCTTTTTTAATTTTAATCAGAACTCTTGCTGCAGCATTTTGAATCAGCTGAAGGCTTTTAACTGAATTTTGTGGACATCCTGATAGTAAAGAATTACAATAGTCCACCCTTGAAGTAACAAATGCATGGACTTTTTTTTCAGCATCAATCCTGGACAGGATATTTCTAATTTTGGCAATGTTCCGGAGATGAAAGAAGGAAATCCTAGAAACCTGTTTAAATATGGGATTTAAATGACATGTCCTGGTCAAAAATAACACCAAGGTTTTTTACTTTATTATCGGAGGTCAATTTAATGCCATCCAGGTTAAGTGATTGACTAAGCAGTTTTTTTTTTTAAAGACTCCGGTCCAAAGACGACAACTTCTGTCTTTTCTGAATTTAGAAGCAGAAAATTTAAGTCATCCAAGTTTTTTATGTCTTCAAGACATACTTGTAGTCTATCTAACTGTTGGGCTCATCAGGATTTATGGATAAGTAAAGCTGAGTGTCATCAGCGTAACAGTGAAAATTTTTCTATGCTGCCCCTATAATTTTACCATATTCCAGCCTTACTAGAAATTTTTATGATCGACTTTTAAAAATGCAAACCACTGAGATCTAACAGAACCAGTACAGACACAAGTCCATTATCTGAGGCCTAAGAATATCATTAGTGACTTTCAGCAGAGCTTTCAGTGCTATGATGAGCTCTAAACCCCTGACTGAAACTCTTCAAAACAGGTCATTTGCTGTGTAAATGCTCACACATTTGATTAGCAACTATTTTCCAAGAATTTAGATAAGAATGGAAGATTGGATATCGGTCTGTAATTTTTTAAGTCATCTTGATCAAGCGAAGGTTTTTAAGCAAAGGGTTTAATTACAGCTACCTTAAAAGCTTGTGGTACATACCCATTTACTAAAGATAAATTAATCATATCTAAAATGGGGCTGATAATCAGAGGGAACACTTCCTTAGATAATTTGGTTGGGACTGGGTCTAATATACAAGGTGAAGGTTTAGATGAAGCTAATATTTCTGATAACTCAGGAAGCTCCACAGGATCAAAACAGTCCAAACACAGATCAGGTTCTACAGTTATTTCCAATGTTGTCTCACTTGTTGAGGATGAAGTAATCATCTTCGGGAGTATGTCAAAGATTAGAATCAATTTTATTTAAGAAGAATCCCATAAAGTCATGACTGCTAAAGCTAAGGGAATGGATGACTCAATAGAGCTATGACTCTGTGTACGTTTAGCAACTGTACTAAAGAGAAACCTAGGATTATTCTTGTTCTCTTCTATTAATGTGAAAAAAGCGGTTCTAGCTTGGCGAAGTGTCTTTTTAACAACAGTAGGCTATTTTTTCAGATTAAGTAGGAATCCTCTAGGTGTGTAGAGCGCCATATTCTCTCCAATTTTTTAACATTGAGCTTTAAAATACGCAGCTCTGAATTAAACCAGGGGGCCTGCCTCCTATGAATAATTTCCTTTTTTTCAAGGGGGGTGCTTTGTCTAATGCCCCCGCAATGATGAAGTAACACTCTGAACAAGAGAATCAATTTTTGAGGGGAAGAAACAAAATTATTGCCCTCCACTGTTTTTTTTGATAATGAGGGAAAATTAAAAAGGGGAAAAGATTTTTAAAAGGTGTTACAGCATCGTCTGATAATGATCTACTATAATGAAATTTTCTTTCAGGTGTGGAGTACTCGTTAAATTAAACTCAAAGGTTATTAAAAAATGGTCAGACAGGACAGGGTTATGAAAAAATGTTGTTATGTCTTTACCCAATGCCATATGTCAGCACAAGTCCAGAGAATGAAGACAAAAGGTGGGTAGGTTTGTTTAAAGTTTTTTAGCAAAGCCAATTGAATCTAAGACAGCATTAAAGGCTATATTTAAGCTATCACTTTCAGTGTCAACATGAATGTTAAAAACCCCACTTAAAAAAACTTTATCTGTATTTAACACTAAATCAGATAAAAGGTCTGAAAACTGATCTAAAAAAATTGAGAGTAAGGGCCTGGGGGACGGTACAAAACAACAAAAGAAGTGGTTTTAGTGCTTTGCAATTTGGGTGAGGAAAAAATAAGGATTAAAAAATTCACAAAAGTTGTAGCTATTGATTGGTCTGGGACTAATCATAAATCGGACTGAAAATGGTTGCTACTCCTCCCCCCCGCCCCGTATTTCGGGAATGTGAAAATTTAAATAATTAGTAGGCGTTGACTCATTTATAGTAACAAAATTTTTGTGCAGCCAGTTTCTGTGAGGCAAAATAAATCAATCTGATTGTCACAAATCAGGTCACTAACCAGCAAAGTCTTTGAAGAGAGAGATCTTATGTTCAGTAAGCCACATTTAATTGTTTTATTTTTATTTTTAGTCTGAGTTGTGTTTATTTTTATTAGATTTTCCTGATTTCCTCTTTTTAATAATTTTTAATCTATTCAATTAGTCAGTGTTGCATAGCAGGCTGTTTTCACCTCTGATGATGCAGTTGCCTTTGACAAGGATGGAAAATGGGTCAGGTCTCCCTTCTGAAGATGGGTAGAGAACAGCTTGAATTTGCTGATAATGTGAACACACTTTGACCCAGGTCAGGCAGCATTGTAAGCTTACCTTGAAGATCTAAGTTCAGCTTGTTCAGATGATTCAACATGTTGACTAGAAACCTCAAATCTGAATTGGAGGAACAATGTTACTGGTTTCAACAGTTCAAACAAATGAGAAAGCATGTCAACTCTTGATGGCCATCTGACAGAGCAGTGGAGACGCAGATCACTGGGAAGTTCTTCGTCAAGATCAAAGATTACGTTTTGGAACTGTCTGTGGTTCAGAGCATGAGTGCGAATAAAATTCACAATTTCCAGCACAGGTTTCATGATATGTTCCATGTTCAGCTTCTTAGATACCAGGTACTCCTGGTGGATGATGCAGTGGAATGTCCAAAAGCCTGGGAATCGATCATCAACTTTCCACAAGCCTACAAGGCCATTTAAAGACCCAGCATAGCTGGTGCACCATCTGTGACTTAATTTTGATAACTGCAAATTAGCTTTTTAGAAAAGAAGTCACCGCTGGCAGTACATTTCAGTAACGAGGAATTGGTCGCAAAACTGGCTTACCTGTGCGACATATTCAACCAGCTAAATGAACTCAATCTGTCACTTCAAGGAAAAATGACAACTGTCTTCAAGTTGGAAGATAAAGTACCTGCATTTAAAGCCAAATTGGATTTGTGGGGACGGCGTGTGAACAGAGGCATATTGGACATGTTTCAAACATTAGCGGGGATTTTGGGTGAGACTAAGCCCGAGCCATCGTTCTCTCAGCTGGTGCACGATCACCTTTCCTTGCTTTTAAAAAGGAGTTCAAGCGCTACTTCCCAACCACAAAAGACCCACGAACTGGCAAGGAATGGATCCACGACCCATTTGTCAACAAACCAGGTGAATCTAGCAGGTCTGTACAAAAAGAAGATCAGCTGCTGGAGATCGCAAATGATGGCAGCCTTAAAAGTATGTTTGAGACAACAACTCTGCCGGTGTGCTGGATTAAGCCCCTCTGCTCCCAGTCACTGTTGTATAGAATCGCTTTTTGCTGCAACTAATTAATTAGCATCAAAAATTGATAAGCTGACACATTTCATCTTCCAAAGTTGGCACATATTTTTACTCAGCAACACTGCAGACGCAGATGATCCTCCAATCTCCTTCCCTGTAGCAGCTTACTTGAACAATGAGGGCTGAAGCCATAAAAAGGTGGGCTGATGCTTGAATTTTAAAACTCCTAGACTGTGGCAAGTACTTCCAGTCCTTAGTAGTATTAAACATGCTGGATGGTATAACATCGTCATCGTATTCGTCGTCTTCTGCTTATCTGGGACCGGGTCGCGGGGGCAGCAGACTCAGCAGAGACACCCAGACGTCCCTCTCCCCAGACACCTCCTCCAGCTCCTCCGGGGGGAGCCCAAGGTGTTCCCAGGCCAGCCGAGAGACATAGTCCCTCCAGCGTGTCCTGGGCCGTCCCCTGGGCCTCCTCCCGGTGGGAAGTGCCTGGAACACCTCCCGAAGAAGGCGTCCAGGAGGCACCTGGTATAGATGCCCAAGCCACCTCAACTGGCTCCTCTCGATGTGGAGGAGCAGCGGCTCTACTCCGAGCTCCTCCCGAATGGCCGAGCTCCTCACCCTCTTTCTAAGGGAGTGCCCGGCCACCCTACGGAGGAAGCTCATTTCAGCCGCTTGTATCCGGGATCTCGTTCTTTCGGTCATGACCCAAAGTTCATGGCCATAGGTGAGGGTAGGAACATAGACCGACCGGTAAATCGAGAGCTTCGCTTTTTAGCTTAGCTCTCTCTTCACCACAACGGACCGGCACAGCTCCCCCATTACTGCGGCAGCCGCACCGATCCGTCTCTCGATCTCCCGCTAGACTCCCCCCCTCACTCGTGAACAAGACCCCGAGATACTTGAACTCCTCCACTTGAGGCAGGAACTCCCCTCCAACCTGAAGAGGACAAGCCACCCTTTTCTGGATGAGAACAATGGCCTCGGACTTGGAGGAGCTGATCCTCATCCCAGCCGCTTCACACTCGGCTGCGAACCACCCCAGCGGATGCTGTAGGTCTTGGCTAGAAGGGGCCAGCAGGACCACATCATCTGCAAAAAGAAGAGACGAAACCCACTGGTCCCCAAACCAGACCCCCCCCCCCCGCCCTTGGCTGCGCCTAGGAATCCTGTCCATAAAAGTTATGAACAGGACCGGTGACAAAGGGCAGCCCTGCCGGAGTCCAACATGCACCGGGAACAGGTCCGACTTAGTGCCGGCAATGAGGACCAAACTCCTACTCTGCTTATACAGAGACCGGATGGCCCCTAATAAAGGGCCCCCGATTCCATACTCCTGGAGCACCCTCCACAGGGCACCAAGAGGGACACAGTCGAATGCCTTCTCCAGGTCCACAAAACACATATGGACCAGTTGGGCAAACTCCCATGAACCCTCAAGTACCCTGCAGAGGGTGTAGAGCTGGTCCAGTGTTACAATTCGGGACGAAAACCACACTGCTGCTCCTGAAGCTGAGGTTCAACTATCGGCCGGACTCTCCTCTCCAATACCCTGGCATAGGCCTTACCAGGGAGGCTGAGGAGTGTGATCCCCTATAGTTGGAACACACCCTCCGGTCTGCCAGTCCAGAGACACTGTCCCAGACCGCCTTGCAATGTTGAACAGTCGTGTCAACCATGACAGCCCCACAACATCCAGAAACTTGAGGTACTCAGGGTGGATCTCATCCACCCCCGAAGCCCTACCAACGTGGAGCTTTTTAACCACCTCGGTGGATTCAGCCTGGGTGAAGAAAGAGTCTAACCCCGAGTCCCCAGCCTCTGTTTCCACCATGGAATGCGTGATGGCAGGATTGAGTAGATCCTCAAAAATACTCCTTCCACCACCCCATAATGTCCCCAGTCGAGGTCTGCAGTTCCCCACCCCCACTGTAAACAGTGTTGGCGAAGCACTGCTTCCCCCTCCTGAGGCGCCGGACGGTTTGCCAGAATAGGTTCGAGGCCAACCTGTTGTCCTTCTCAATGGCCTCACTGAACTCCTCCCAGGCCTGACTTTTTGCCTTTGCCACAGCCCGGGCTGAGGGGTCCACCAGACGTTCCCAACAGACCCTCACTATTCGCTTGGGCCTGCCAACTCTATCTGACTTTCTCCTCTTCCAGCGGATCCAACTAACCACCAGGTGGTGATTAGTGGACAGCTCAGCCCCTCTCTTCACCTGAGTATCCAAAACATGCGGCCAAAGGTCTGAAGACACGACAACAAAGTCGATCATCAACCTCCTGCCTAGGGTGTCCTGGTGCCAAGTGCACTTGGCAGTTATTTGTTATTTCAAACAATGTTACATTAAAATCATGACATGAAGTGTAATTTCTTATATTACCATAAGTGACTCCTCCATCCCTTCACAGATTAACAGCTTTGAAGGCATTTTATTTTTTAATAGTTTTTTTTTTTTATCCCATGCATATAGTAAAATGTAACAAAGTGCCTGACTATGCTAAGCATGGTTATGAAGACAAACAGATATGAGTCTCCATGCAGAACCTTTGCCTGAGTAATAGTCCAGCACACGTTGGGTATCGGCGCTGCAGTTTGTCTTGTAGACTACGACTCTGTTCACCCCCAGTAACTGAAGCATCTCCAGACTCTGCACCAGCTGCAACACAAACACGTATTTAGACTGAATCATGAAACTGAAATTACAACTGAGTTAGTATCTCAGCCAATAATATAGAGGAGAAAGTTACCAAAGAATTTGTCAACATTAAAAACTAATAGTAGTAGAGTTTTAATCCCAGAACTTCTCTTAACTTGAATATTTCTATTGCCACTAGTCACCATAAAAAGAAGATTTGGTGCACTGTTACCTGCAGGATGTTGGTGAAGTTATACATGATGGAGAAACAGCAGGTGAAGTTGTAAGGGAAGGAGTTGTTCAGCGCTCTCCGATTCAGAACCTCCAAAAACACAAGGTCAGATTTATCTAACCCACAGAGAGAAAACAACGAGGGATATATTCAAAATCATTTTACTGCATTTTTATTTCCTTACAAATAACTAATCAACTGACAACCACAAAAAAGGAGCCTGTATACAAAACCTCTGGTTTATTTGTCACGCTCCTAAAGTATGACATGACTGTTCCTCACACCATCCTCAGCAGATTATTTACCATTGGTATCACCCACACACCTTGAGACTGGTTTCACTCGTATCTTTGACCAGACTCCACTGATCCAACTCAAATCCTTCAGATCACCCTTCTCCGTTATATTGGGTGTCCCCCAGGGCTCTATTCAAGGGCCCCTGCTGTTTATCAGCTACCTTCTTCCCTTGGCAATATTTTCTCTAAGAGGAAGCCCTGCTCCCTAGCTTTAGTATTCACTTCCACCAGACATCCTAAACACTGACGTTCTTTCTTCAGATCCAGTCTCAAAACTCACCTGTTCAAGACGGCATACTCTCTGACCACATTTTATTGTTATAAGGTTCATTCCAAAAATAATGATAAAAGTGGGCCCTGATGGTTTGTCTCATTTTAGAAAAGTGTAAAAGCAACAGCTTGCTCAAATTTCAGTGAGGTGAGTTGAGTATTAACAGCGAAACATCACTGCGTTTTGCTGTGAGTACACCTTAAAAAGCTCTGCAGAGCACTTCAGTACCTTCGTCCTAGATGGCCGCGAGGTGATGGCTACATGGGTCGGTTTCTCACAGCCTGAGGGCAGCGGACACGAGATGTCGGCTGTCCAGTAAGGAAAGCCAAAGTGATCCCGGTGGATGCGGATGACGGCTTTGGAGATAAACAGCTGCTCCTGACAGCGTAGGGTGCACTGAAGAGAAAACTTCTCTTTCCGAAGGATTATAGAAATGACAAGGACCTGTCAAAAAAAAATTAAACTTTTTTTTTATGCATCTTCCTCAGTATGTCTGAAACACACTTCAGGTTAAAATCTGGACCGTTCTGATTACTCTGAACATAAAATCCAGAACTACACTTTAAATAACCTCCTACAGTTTTAGATTTAGATTAGATTTAGATTTCTGGGGTGAAAAATGTTAATGTACATATGCACTTATGGACCTGTGCAGGTCCATTCTGCGTTTCTTCAGATTTGCCAGTAGTGCTGGTCTGTTGGGATGTACTGTTGGGATCCATTATAATGCATTTATTTTCTCCATTTTTAAAGTGTATTTACAAAGGGTGGAACCAGTTTTTTAAGTGCCCTTATCAACTCAAATGTCTGGTGCATCGTATTTGCTTGACATGTTAGGTTGATGCTTATCAACAGATATATAATCAGTTTTTTAACACGTTTTAATCACCTTATACATGTGTTTGGTGAGTTGTTTGTCATTTTACACTGTTACAGTGGCATTTTCTATGGTTAGGATAAAGTAAATGAAAAGCAGTGACTTAATTTGTTTGCTGCATGTGGAAACATTTACTGTATATTCAATGGTGTGTATAAAAGGTATGCTGGCCCGCCTGTCATGCTCCCTCTGACAGGAGCAGGCTGCTTCCTTCCTAACATGGTCCTGGTCGTTTGTTGCAGATTCCAGTGATTCTATCATTTTTCGTACCTCCTTTTTTGTTTTCCGATCCCCCAGAAAGGCAGAAACCAGCAGCGTTTTTGAGCCAACGACTCCTACCAGATGGGCTGATTGTCCTTTGAGAACTGCAAGCGGGGAAAAATACATCAAACTGAAGTTTACTGTTTCAGCAATAGCCAAGATGAAACGTCAGGTTTATGGAGACATACAACAGCCTCAGTGAAGCAAGAGCCAGGCAGACATCCAGTTATTTAATTATTTAAGGTGGAGGTAATTTGGTCCACATGGAGACCAGTGATTGGTATAAAATGATTTGTATTGTAGGGAACCAGCACCAGGGGTCAGAGGGCATACTTGTTGATGTTCCATGTGTCTAATGTTTGGACTGCCTCATGCATGAACGGGGCTGTATAAACCTTGCCTTGCATACCCATCACTGGTCTACATGCAGAACCAGTTAGATTAAAACCAGTTCTCGGCTCACCAGTATATGTAAATGTTTATTGAAAGAATAACTTGCTGCCAATGAGGCCTGACCATCACTGCTGACAAAAGCACTCAAAGCCTTTAATGTGACCTGCATCTCCTGCCGAATGGTTCTGAGGCACAGCCGGTTGGACTGATGGTTGTAACACGTATGTCAAAATCCGGACCTGCAACATCCCGTCTGACCTGCAGAACAACAACAAAACATGAAAGCTATGAACCAACATGTCAGTGATTGAAGAGGAATATCCAGGCAACAACCAGAGACAAAGGAGGAAATGGAGGCAATTTTCTGTGGGCATCTTAAACTATAATTACAACAGCTCATAAAGTATACAATTATCATAAATAATGATCATTCAGAACACAAAGCACCATGAATAAGTTATTTTCTCATTCAACTAAATATCGGATGGTCTGTGGGAAAATAAAACATGATTTAAAACCAAACCAAGAAAAACTTTCATTTACTCAAGTGAACGGAGAGGCACAGAAAAGATGAAGCAGGTCGCAGACGGAGAGTTTTATCTTAGAAAAATGTGTTGCAGATTAAAAAAAAACAAAAAACAGATGTTTGTTAAAGTATGAAAGATCCTGGTTGTTTTAACCGTGAGAAACCAAACTGAAACCTGCATCAAATCAGAAAATGTTCTGTTCCGTGTCAGGATGCAGTCAGAAAAACTGAGAAAGTAGCTTTAAGTAGTGTTGTTTTATCCTCTTATGATAAAAGTATTCAGTCCCTTTAATGAGAGCAGCAGGAGTCATGTTTGTACGGTTGCCGATAGACTCAGCTTAGTTTGTTCAGAGAACTCAGGGAGGAACCAGGAGAAAGCTGATAGAGATAGATAGTTACTCACAAAATCCCAGAGCTCTGCTGTATGAAGCGTGCCCACAACTAAACCTCCTTGGATTATGCTCACGTGAGACGATGACAGTCGATCTTTTTTACAAAATGAAATGATCAAAAATCATGGCATCCTCAGAGAGACAGGAACACCTTTGATGTTTGTTTACCTGTAGCGTGATGACATCAGAGACTTGATAACTGGCAGAACCGATGGAGCAGCAGACAATAAATCAGACAGAACACAATGCCAAGACAAAAAGACATCAGCAATAACCTTAGAGAAGCAAATGCTACTCCTAATAAATCCAGGGTGGGTTACAAGATCATTTCCAAAAAGAGTCACAACTTTTCAGAAAGTCTGCATCATCACAGCAATTCCTCCCCAAGGTCCAAGAGAGGAAAAAACAACTCAAGGGCTGACTGCACAGGGTTCAGTTAAATGTTAAATAGATTGGGCATTCTGCAGAGATAGAGGGTTTTAGAGTTGTGAAAGAGAGAAACAAATGCATGATAAATGTCTGTTTTCTGCAACCAATTAGAGCGCTGGAACTAGAAGTCATGTTTATTGTTGCAGCAAAAATAATCAAGGAGAAACTCTAGGGAGGAGCATGAGGAGCTTCAGGACAGCTAACTGGATTAATGTAGGGTGATCTGTCCCGATTTGTGCCACATTTTTCACTCCTGTGTTATGATTCTGGCCCGTCTGCCTGCTCTGCTCTCACTCATGCAATTAACTCATCTGCTTCACCTATCTGCTGCTGCGCAATCACCGTCATGCCACACACCTGTGGAGCTGCAGTTATATACAGCCCTCTGACAGGCAGACGGTGCCAGATTTTCGAAAACATTTGTGAGTAGTTATCCAGCGGTCCTTCCTGACTGATCTCGTTCCATGACCTTGGCTTGCCTTACGGATTATTCCCTCTTGCTTGCTCCTTGTCTGACGGATTGGATTTTGGATTTCGACTCTGTTTTCAGCCTCTGGTTTATGTCTCTGCCTGCCCCTTGTCTGACGCCTCTAGCCCTGGAATTGGACCTTGTTTCTGTCCCTGGATTTACGTCTCAGCCTAGCCACTGGTTTATTCAGCCTGAGTCCGCCTGGCTCTCTAGTCTGCCTGGATTTATTGTCAAGAGGACAATCACAGCTCTCTGTGGTCCTGTCACAGCGTCAGCTGGTTCCCCGGAGGATTTGGATCAGTCGGCAATCCGACTTCAGTCTGTTGGACGCTTCCTCATTAACTGTCTGGATCTCTTCCTCCTCTGGATTCTGTGCCTCATCACCAGACTGAGAAGGCTAGTGGCTTTATCTAACTCCTTGCAGATCCTGAGTTTTATTCAGCCACTAACTAGTCTCTCTGTTCTCAGTGGTTCCTGGAAGCTGACTGCTGTTCTTCTGCTCTCTGATCCTGAGTTTCTGAATAAACCTTTTTACTTATCACTTAGGGTTTGGCTGAATTTGGGTTCTCTGTCTCTGGTTGTGATATCCTGTCCCTCAAACAGAAACAATGTCCCTCATTTGACTGGGTCAAATTCTGATACGTCAAAAAACTATGACTGGAGCTTTTCTGAAATGTAAAGAAAGCAGAGCTGCAGTCATCATCAGCTGTCAATCAAAATACGCAGCAGCGTCCCACGTCATGACCAACCTGCGCGTCACCATGCTGGTAGAGTAAAACAGAACAAAAGGATTTTCTTGTATAGCTTACTTCAGTAGACTATACAGAATATAATGGAAAGTTTGTCCCGGAAAAGAAGATGCAGCTACAACAAAGACTGGGAAACGGTTTATAACTGGGTGACGCCAGTGAGGTGATCTCTGAGGGATTTTTGTGAAGTTTGCCAAAGTTCTTTTTTAATGTGAAGCAACACTAAAAATGAGTCGCACAAGAAATGTAGAGCTGAAAAAGCCTGTAAGGACTCATTTTTACTCAAACCCAGAGATGACTGCCAGACAGACAACGTAACAGATTACCTGCGTTAAACTTTAAAAGCTGGTCAAGTTGTTTTCAAACTTGTGCTAATTCATTGTTGTGCACTAACAGGCAAATCATGGATTGATGAATGCAATGTGAGATCTTTGTTAAATTAAAATGTATGACATCATCATAATGTGTCCCACAATGCCCCTCACCTTGTCACACATTCGGTTTTTTGATATCTGGTCTCCCTAGATTATAGATCTATATATGTTTTAGTTTCTTCTTTTGGACTTCCTACATCCATCTACTGTGGAGCAGAGAGGATCTGAGGAGGTCAGCAGCCTGTTGGAAGACTGTTAGGAATATTTAAGGAGCTTGAAAGAAATGATCACCATCATGTGTCCTTGACAACGTTTCACTAAAATATGAGTGGAGCTGTTGGATGTGATCTGTCACCACTGCCCATGAATAAGCAATGAGTATCAACAGCAGAAAGTCTTAAATTGAAATATTACAAAGTGATGCTATTGCTGGATGTGGAGCTTTTAAGACCACGATGCCAACATCTTGCACCCCAGCAGAGTCAAACGCTTGATCACAGAAGCTTCTTTTAAACTACAGTTAAGTTCTGCAGCCTATTGTGTGTCTTTGGTTCATTTCTATTCACTCATTTAACACCAAGACAAAAGCAGCACTAAATGGTAAAGTCTGGTTCTGAAAATGTCAGATATATCAGCTTGGAAGCAACAAATCCTGGATCAGAGCATCATTTTGAAGATAGACAAACCTAGGAGGACTTGTTCTGCAGGGCTGAAAGCCTCTTCTTACTATGAAGAATATTAGAGGGGGACTTAGGTCTGCATAGTTTCATCAGAATGATCCACAAGACATGCTTTGGACAGATGAGACCAGAGTAGAGATGTTTGGCCATAATGTTCAGCACCTCATCACAAACACCTTAGCAAGCATGGCAAGTTTATCAGTGTGGCATCATTCATCACACAAGGTGCTTTACAGGACAACAAGGAACACGGATACAGAGACTTCCATCAAAAACAAGAAATACCTCAAGCATAGCAACTGTCAAGCATAGTAGTGAAGGGCTGATAATTTGGGCTTACTTTGGAGCCACCGGACCTGGAACCGCTGGGACCTTGAAATCCTTGGTTCGCCAGAATAGTCAAACATTCTCAATCTGGGTTTAGGTTTGGTTGAAAACCTGTTGGCAGGATGGGTTCTGCTGTCATTTGAAATTAAACTCAAAACATTTTGGAATCTGATAATAGAACAGATCATATTTATGTCCTAAAATAAAACACTCAGGTGATGAAATAAGATGTACTGTATTTTAATCATTAATGTAAAATAATGTTTAACAATCAGTGTCAGTTGTTTATTAGGTTTACCTCTCGATGTGCATTTTTACTTTCATCTCCACCACTTATAAGCTTTACTGAGGACCTGCCCTTCATGCAGAAATATTAACAGAATCTTTTTTTCCCAAATGGTTTTTTATAAATCATTTTAAAAGCGCATTTATGGATGCTCTGCATTAAAGTCCAGGTTTCCTCTTCATCAGTGTATTCTGTACATTTTTCCTACATGAAACTGCATTTCCACTGCAGACTGCATCATTTGCACACACACAGGCTGCCAGAGTTGAACATGTCCACCCACCTGAAGATCAAGACCAGCAGCGTAACACAGAGGGCGGTGAAGACCACGCTGGACGCTGATCTCCACTTCTTCGGGACAAGCAGCTCCAGAACGTGAGCCATTGTTAAGATAAAGGATCGCAGATCCAGCACTGATCCGAGTTAAGAACAAGTCCAGAGATCCCATTTCTACAGAGTTCTGGTCCTGCTTTGTATTCATGTCTGTGGTTTGGACTGCACATGCTTAGTGGGGATGGCTGGATTGTCAACAAATTGCAATCACCTGGTTCCAGTGTTCCCAGTACCAAAGCTCACTGGACTCGGGTTCAGAGCGGAAAGCTGTATGGTAACTGCTGTTAAACAGAAAGAAGAAGCTGGTTGTTTCTCTATAGCTGCAGTCCGTAGTAGATGAGATCCAGCCACAGGTTTCCTCTGTAGGAGTAAGAATGTGCATTGGCTTGTTTTACACCCAGGATGTTTCAGCTGGGTCAGAGGTTGGAAAACATCTCAGATTAGCAATTTATTTTCTAAGTTTTTGTTCAGAGTTGTTTGTTGCAGAAAGCTGTAAGTGTTGGTAATTAAAGCCTCAGAGTGTGTGGTTAATGCAAAAGGTTGTGCAATTTACTCCAGTTTTGCACATTTTCACAAAGCAAATTCCACCAAATTTATAAAGATGAAGTAATTTGCTTTGACAACGTGTGAGTGTATCAGCAAGGAATCACATTCAGAATGACGTTTCCAAACGGATAAATGGAGTGGATGTTTTTACTTAACCTAGGTTATGGAATGCTTCACCTTTGCACATTCGACAGGCCCCTTCACTGTCCATTTTTAAAACTCGTTTAAAAACGTATTATTACTCATTGGCCTTCAACCCAGCTGGGACTTCATTTTACTCCGATTTTATAGGTTTTGATTTTGTTTTATTGTTTGGTTTTTACTATGTTTGTATTGAGTGTATTTACATTGTTTGCCTGCCTTTGTTATTTTATTTGATGTTCAGCACTGTTTCAGCTGTGGCTGGTGTTCAAGCACTTTTTAAATACGTTTGATGAACTTAATGAAGACTTTAAACTGAAGGATTTAACTAATTCACTGAAGATACATATTAATGACAGGAGTTAGAAACTTGTTTTCTTAGTTTACTATCAATAAAAAGAAGCAAAGTCAAACAGATGTTCGTTTCTGTTTGACTTTGGGTAAAACTTTATTAATATGTCTTTAACATGATAGTAACTACTTTACATCCCACTCAGGTGAAGCGCATTTCAGCGTCACAATGACACCAAAGTACTTCTGTGTTCTTGTTTTTCCTCTCAGCTCTATGCTGGTTCCTCCTACTGAGCCTGGTTCTGGTTCAGCTGGAGATTCTACCTGCTAAAAGTGAATAGTTCCTCTTCACTGTCACCACATGCTTGCCCAGGATGAGTGACTGCTCCAAAGTCAATGTCTCGATGCAATCTGCTGGGACTGTTTAAATACATGTTTACCAACTGGCAGAAAATAATTAATTTAATCTGAATTTTATCATAATTAGGACTGAATTGGACTAGAAGTCAAGCCCAGTTGTATTCATAAAGCACATATAAAGACAACAAGTTGTTTGCAAAAGTCCTGAATAATAGAGGGAAAGACAGACTAAAAGAATGAAGCATAGAACACAGAACAATAAAATACTAAAACTAAATTTCAGGGAAAATAAAGAGATTTAAAAACAGGAAGTGAAGAAGCCTTTTAGGAGCCACAACTGAAAAAGGCTGATCTCTCCTAAGCTTCACTTGGTTTTCAGGACAACCAAAAGCAGATGATCAGATGATCATAAGGAACGTATGTTTGATGTATGTTGGAGAGATGAACAGGTGCAAGGCCTTTAGGCATTTATAGGTCAGCAGGAGAACTTTAAAATCTGGAGATGTGAAAGGGAGACCTGACCGACGCCAACACAAAGTGGAGGAAAGTAATACAGTCAGGTTTAAATGAAGTCATTTTCTCAAGTTAAGGTCTGGTTAACACTGACCTAAACTTAACTATCATCCTAAACTGGAAGAAACATGTCTTCTAAACAGAGTTAATTTGCTTTTTAAACTAAAAATTCAGCCAGGTGTCTGTTGCTCCTCACCACCCTTAGAAAATCATCCACAGATTGGGAAGGTATTAAACTGGACTTGAATGTGACTTTATTATTGAACAATACTGCAAGGAACTGGACAAATATGAACAGAATTTGAAACAAACCAGATTTTAAATGTGAATCAAAAGTGTTTCTCTTGTTACCTTGGGATGACATTAATTGTGCATCATGCTGCAGTTTGTCCCATTTCTGTCATTGAGCTTTAACAGAGTATCTGACTAATCATAGTTTTAAAATGTACTATAAATTCACCTTATAATGTAACAATCATGTGCTTTGGCCTTCACCTTACAAATACTTCATTGTTTCTTTCTCTGAGAGCCCGTATTTAATAACTTAGCTTTTATCAAAATTCTTCATTTTGAAAAACAAAGAACCACAAACACAACAGAGCGAAGCAGAGACATGTATACACTGGAGGAAACACATTTTAAGGTCCTGAAACATACATTAGTAAAGAAATGCTCAAAGCCACTATAAGTGTTTGACTTTTCCACAAAGAAATGCAACCGTTAGCAAACAAGATTATCCATCGGCACCACTGTAAATGATACAAGTGATCTATGCATTGCACGAGAAAATATGTGTGAGATAAATGTAAGCATGTTATGCATTAGCTCCTGTTTTAGGACTACATATGAATTTAAGCTATGGTGCAAAGTCTGGCATGTTCATGATGTCCTCAGATAGAAGTCCAACGTCTCTGAGCACAGTGTTGATATGATGCGGGCGCTGTAGCTTAGCAGTCTGCCGTCATAAATCAATTGCTGTGGCTTCATCTCTGTGTTGTTCCGAGGTCTGCAACAAAAAGAAGAGAAACTGATGTCTATTTGATTTAATAACAGCAATTTAAGTTCACTTATTAAGTGATTTATTCTAAGCAACAAATTTTTAGGGACTCCTTGAACCGCCACCTTAACGTGGTGGAGGGGTTTGAGTGCTCAAATGATCCTAAAGGCTATGTTGTCTGGGGCTTAAATGTCCCTGGTAGGATCTCCCATGGCAAACAGGCTCTAGGTGATGGGTCAGACAAAGAGCGGTTCAAGACCCCTTCACCTCACTGGGGGGGAAGGAGCCTGAGCTCAGTCGGACAGACTTGGCAGGCCCAAGCCTACAGTGAGGGTCTGCTGGGAACATCTGGCGGATTCCTCGGCCAGGAATGTATTCAACTTCCACCTCCGGGAGTGCTTTGACCAGATTCCAGGGGATGTTGGAGACATAGAGTCCGAGTGGACCATGTTCTCTATGTGTATTGTCGATGCTGCCACCCATAGCTGTGGCCGTAAGTGGTGGACACCAGCAGCAAAGGATGCTGTCAAGCTGAAGAAATAGTCCTATCTGCTTTGGTTAGCTTGTGGGACTCCTGAGGCAGCTGATGGGTACTGTGAGGCCAAGCGTGCCGGGGCATGAGGTGTGGCAGAGGCAAAAACTTGGGGCTGGGAGGAGTTCGGTGAGGCCATGGAGAAGGACTACCGGCCTCGAAGCGATTCTGGCAAACCGTCCGGTGCCTCAGCAGGGGGAAGCAGTGCTTCACCAACACTGTTTACAGAGGGGGTGGGGAGCTGCTGACCTTGACTGAGGACATTATCAGGCGGTTGAAGGAGTACTTCAAGGATCTCTTCAATCCTGGCGTCACGCATTCCCTGGTGGAAACAGAGACAGGGCACTTGGGGTTGGACTCTTTCATCATCCAGGCTGAAGTTATAAAGGTAGTTAAAAAGCTCTGTGGTGGCTGGGCTTTTGGGGTGGATGAGATCCGCCCTTAGTACCTCAAATCTCTGGATGTTGTGATGCTGTCATGGTTGACATGCCTCTTCAACATTGCATGGCGGTCGGGGACAGTGCCTCTGGACTGGCAGACTGGGGTGGTGGTCCCCCTTCATATGAAGAGTGACCGGAGGGTGTGTTCCAACTACAGGGGGATCACACTCCTCAGCCTCCCTGGTAAGGCCTATGCCAGGGTATTGGAGAGGACAGTCCGGCCGATAGTCGAACCTCGGCTTCAGGAGCAGTGTGGTTTTTGTCCCGGCCGTGGAACACTGGACCAGCTCTATACCCTCTACAGGGTCCTCGAGGGCTCATGGGAGTTTGCCCAACTGGTTCACATGTGTTTTGTGGAACCTGGAGAAAGCTTTGGATTGTCTCCCTCGTGGTGCCCTGTGGGGGGTGCTCCAGGAGTACGGAGTCGGGGGCCATTTATTAAGGGCCATCTGCTCTGCGGAGCAGGAGTTTGGTTTGACCAGCAGCTCCTGCGGAAGGTTTCATTCGAACACTGTCTATGTGTGGTGCCATCTGCAAACTTCAGGAGTTTCACAGATGGGCCCGCTGCTTTTTTTTCTTTTTTAACCAAGTGGTTGTTATGTGTTAAATATTATACTAGTATATTTAAAAGGGACATATGATGCTTTTAAATCCTTCCTTTTCACACTTAAATCATTCAGTTGTGGTCTATATAAAGTGGAACTGCTACTGCTATCAGAACAATGGCCAGGACGTCATATTAACCAAATAAATTCATGTTTAAAATAAAGTTCGTTGTCATTTTAGCGTTATTTGCAGCATACTGCTTTGCTGTGTCCGTCGTTCCCATAGACAGTAGGAACTGACCCCTTAATCAACGCGTGGTGGATACACAACATTGATCACCTGGAAGTCCATGACATTATTTAGCTGTTTTGCAGCAAATACTGAGACGGAACAGTTGGTAAAATGTAACAGATGATAGAGAAAACAGTCAGTCAGTCATTTTCTACCACTTATTCCATAGTGGGTCGCGAGGAAGCTGGTGCCTATCTCCAGCAGTCTGTGGGCAAGAGGTGGGGTACACCCTGGACAGGTCGCCAGTCCATCGCAGGGCAACACACAAACAACCATGCACACACTCATTCATACACCTAAGGGCAATTTAGAGTGACCAATTAACCTAACAGGCATGTCTTTGGACTGTGGGAGGAAGCCGGAGTACCCGGTGAGAACCTGATGGAGAAAACTGAATGGACTGAAAAATATGACCCAAACTGATTATTAAGATATCACCACAACATCTGGAGAGACTGAATTCAACTTTTCTGCTCTCCTACAGACTCCAAGTACACCACAACGAGTTAGAAAACATTGTGGTTAATACTGCATATTGCCAACAAGTGCTTGAACAATGGAGCAAAATGAGCAACTGCTCCCCCATTTTTTTACTTGGGGGTGCAACTTCTGTTTTTCCCACCCAATTTCTTGACCTAAAATGTCATCACTCCCTGTAGTTTGACAAATTTACAAAGTCTCTATTAATTCTAACTATAACTTTTCAACTAGCAAGCAAAACATAACACTTTGAAATAATTGCTACATTTTAGTCCCAGCCTCAAACCGAGGAGTTGGTTTGATCCAGCTCACCGCATAAAAGTCAAGTCAGTCAGACCTTTGCAGCAAGGGACAGGGAAGGTGTCACAAATCGATTGGCAATCACCTGGTAAAGTGTCATAGCTTTTCCATATCTCTCTATCTTGTCATGACACTGATAAAAAAATCAGCAGAAAACCTGTTTATGGTGTTAAAGGTGGAGGCTGCAGGCTTCCCACACCTGGACTCTATCTGTAGCAGTAAGAGTTCAGCCAGGTGTCTGTTGCTCCTCACCACTCTTAGAAACAGCATGCATGCCAGTGATTGTTTTCTAACCAAATTTAGCTGTAAACTCTTTAAATAGATTTCTTAATCAGCATATATCAGCCAATACTGAACTCTGGACCTGTGGCTTTAAAAAGGGCTCCTTTACACCACTAGTCCCATAAATTCTGACCTTTTGCCAGGACTGTATAAATAGTTTGGCACTGCCATTGTTTTATGAG
Organism: Crenichthys baileyi; assembly: GCA_036173005.1. Classification (NCBI taxonomy): domain Eukaryota; kingdom Metazoa; phylum Chordata; class Actinopteri; order Cyprinodontiformes; family Goodeidae; genus Crenichthys; species Crenichthys baileyi. The sequence goes on along the minus strand of JAHHUM010000306.1, from coordinate 141,071 downwards.
GTGTTGAGGTTGGTGGTACTGTATTCTCTTTATTTTAAGGGGTTTAGTTTGAGTGCTGGGGTGGTTATCGATGTGAAGGCCTCCAGATAGTGGAGGTGGTCTCCAACCTGGGGACTGCTGCCCCTGTGGTTCGCTGTGGTCCTACCTCTGTATCGGGTGCATGACTGTTCTGTGGAACTGTCCGGTGTATACATGCTGGGGCTACTGGGGCTTTCAGGAGCCAAGGCTATCTGTTGCTCTTGGGCGCTGGACATTGCAAGGTTTCTGACCTTCTCACCCTTCTAACAACCTTCAGGTGACAGCTTCACATGCACATCCAGTTATGCAGTCACTGAGCCAATCCAACCGGCTAAAAATCACATAAATACAACTGTCATTAATGTAGCCTGTCTACTTTGATCAGATGCAGTATTGATTTGTTGAATTTAATCATGCAGTTTGGGCGTCATCGTGAGATTTGCTCCTCCATTTTACAAGGAAATCAATGTTGGCCATGATCTCCCAACTTCTACTATAAATCAAAATGTAATCTGCAAACATCATAGTCTATAGTAACACTTCTGCCTGACTTCTCCTGTCAGCCTCTCACTTTTAACAAGAAGTGGCTCAAAGCAGATCCCTGATGCACTGCCACTCCCACCTTGAACCTGTCAGTCCAACCACACACCTCACCCGTCTCACTGTATTTGTAAATGTTTCATATCACCTTCAAATGCTTCCCCGCCACCTTGACTTCTTTATTCATTTGTTTTTTAGATCCATAAAGACACAGTAAAACTCTTTCTGACCCTCTCCATCCTTCTCCAACACTAAAAACAAACATCAAGTCTGTCGTGCTCTTCCTCTGCATGAAACCATTCTGTTGCTTGCTGATCATATACTTTTCTAAATTTAGCTCATATCACTTATCAGCTTTATTCCTTTGTAGTAACTACAACTTGTGTCAGCCTTGTTCTTGAAGATGTAAACAAGCACTCTCTTCCATCCTTTCGCTGTCAAGGATTGTGTTAAACTATTTGGTTAAGAAAAGATTTATTGCCCTTTCACCTCATCCACTCTTTACCTCCACATCTTATCTGAACCAACCACTTCTCCTCTCTTCATCCCCTTCATAGCTGCCCTCACTCCCTCTGCACTAATACACTGCATTTTAAGATTCATTTGTTTTTCTCAATAAGTTCGCTTCTCTTTTAGCTTCTCCAATAATTAGCTCTTCAAAGTACTGTCCATCTTCTCAACACTTTCTCTCTCACTCCAAATTTTCCAGCCCAGTCTCTCTCTTTCCCTCTCCTTTAGATCTTAGACTGTATAAAATTATTTTACTTTTAAACAGAAATCTCACCTATTGACTGACTGGAGCAGGATGAACTCATCAGGATCCTGCAGGGTCATATATTTGGACCGGTACATGTATCTGTAAAGGCAGTCATTGAGAGGTGGGAACTGACCGAAGTAGTGGAGGTCCCCAGGATCTTGTTGAGGCAAAGTTCTTTCATATACATTCAGATACTTCTACATGGACCAAGGAATCACCTCAACTAAACCTGGGAAGACGCAAAAAATAGAACAGCGATATTCTCTGTTGGCTCAGAATGAGGAAATTCAGGTGTGTCAGCGGCAAAACAATACAGAGTTTGGATAACAGGTGCATAAGAGGTGCAGACCGCCCTGTTTAAATGAAGAATTTGCGTGTGCTACTAGCTGGCTGCTACTGCCCCCAGAGGAACTGAAGGAAATATGAACTAAAGCTGTGGTGCTTGTGTAACCTGGGTGTTAATCACTGATTCTGTTCCCCTTTCTGCTCTACCTAATATTTTGTCCCTGTGTGCTGCTGCGTCAAGTCTAGTGTCATACGCTACATAGTCTCAATCTTAGCCAATCACGTACCTTTATTACCTGGCAGTTAGATGCTGTCGGAGAGATGCGATGGGACATAGGGAAGGATTTTGCTGCTGGAGCCAACTACAACTGCCCAAAGCACGTCAAAAAGGAGCATGAGGTTATTTTAAAATGACGGAATTGGCCAGGTTTTTTTGGATGGCTAGTTGATTTACTGAACCATTGAACTTCTGAACCTTAGGCCAAAAGCCTGGAGGCCTTGAACCAAGCCAGGAGGTTTCACCTGGACTCCTTTTAAATATGTCAGAGGTCAGGCTGGTAGGAGGCTTTTGCAGCCATTATTAAACTATCTTCACACCCTTATTACTGGTAAATAATTCTTGAAAAGTACCTACTGTATTTCTATAATATTATAGTAAAGTACTTGCTAAGCTTGAAACATGCATGGGTCATTGTGAATGATCCAGTTCCTGATTGTTCTTTCTGTTCAGTTCTGCTCCTGCTTTTTGTGACTGTTACAGTTAGGTAACTTTTGTCGTCGCTTTTCACAGCAACGGGTTAGTCATCTCAGCCTCTGCCCTGACAAGATAATTTCTCCTCTCTGTTCATTTCCTCTGGGTGCCTTCGGGTGCATAATTAAAGGCTGAGTTTGAAGTTGTTATGCAAGCAGATACGTTGTGTTTGTGGTCTAGACGGACCCAGTGAGGCAAAGATTACATCCTGCATTACCTTTAATCAGAATGGATTACAGGCCGTTGGACAGGAGGGCAGTGCGGTGTCCAGAGTGGGGCACGCCCTCTGCCATCGGGCCATTGGTTGCGCACACGGCGCAGCTGGTCTAGGCTGACAACGCCACAGCACATACACAGCTTGTTAACTGTGTTGCTCAACGTAACTCACAATGGTTAGAAATTAACCAATCTATATTAAAAATAAAAAAGACCAGGCAGTCAGTCAGTCAGTCATTAAAAAATTTTTTTTCGATAAATCCTGATGAGTCCAACCAGACTACAAGCATGTCTGGAAGACATAAAAACTTGGATGACCTTAAATTTTCGCCTCTAAATTCAGACAAGACAGAAGTTGTCGTCTTTGGACCGGAGTCTTTAAAAGAGAAACTGCTTAGTCAATCATTAAACCTGGATGGCTTAAAATTTGACCTCCGATAATAAAGTAAAAAACCTTGTGTTTTTTTTTTGACCAGGGACATGTCATTTAAACCATTTAAAACAGGTTTCCAGGATTCCTTTTTTTTCATCTCCGGAACATTGCCAAAATTAAAATATCCTGTCCGGGTTTGATGCTGAAAAACTAGTCCATGCATTTGTTACTTCAAGGCTGGACTATTGTAATTCTTTACTATCAGGATGTCCACAAAATGCATTAAAAAGCCTTCAGCTGATTCAAAATGCGGCAGCAAGAGTTCTGATGAAAATTAAAAAGGAGATCATATTTCCCCTACTTTAGCTTCCCTTCATTGGCTCCCTGTTAATCCAAATAAATTTTAAAATTCTCCTCCTCACATAAAAAGCCCTTTAATGATTTAGCTCCATCATACATCAGAGAGCTGATTGTTCCATATGTTTCCTAAAGAGCACTTCGTTCTCAGACTGCAGGTTTACTGGTGGTTCCTAGAGTCTCTAGAAGTAGAATGGGGGGCAGATCCTTTAGTTATCAGGCTCCTCTCCTGTGGAACCAGCTCCCAGTTTTAGTCCGTGAGGCGGACACCCTGTCTACTTTTAAGGCTAGGCTTAAAACTTTTTTTTTGATAAATTTTATAGTTAGAGTGGCATTTTATCCTGAGCTATCTCTGTAGTTTTGCTGCTATAGGCTTAGGCTGCTGGAGGACATATTGACCACTTTCACCCACTTCACTACATTTTTCCCACTACTCTTCAATTTGCATTATTTGCTGTTATTTCAGCTTTAACTTTTGTTCTCTCGTTTCTCTTCCTAGAAGCTACACCCGGCCTGACTCTGTGTCTACCTGTGACACCTTTCTGGAGAAGGGGGAATCCTCCAAGCTTCTGCTGGCAACAACTTAATGCTCACCTCTACCGATGATCCACATGGCCCCTGTCTTTCAGTGTTTAAAACCCCCTTCCCCTCTCCTAGACATAGCTACTGACTGAGCTTCTACTGTGACTAACTATGTGCTTCTTCAGACTTTAACATTGAAAACTGGCTCAGAGTTTTTTTCTGTTCTTTTTTTAGGGGAAACGACTAAAGGAGCTACATCCATTAAAAATTTACTTTTCCTTCCCATAGAAAGTACTCCTGGATCAGTGCTTCTTTTTTTCTTTGTGTCTCTGCTCTGTTCTCTCTAAACCCCCCTCGGTCGTGGCAGATGGCCCTCACACTGAGCCTGGTTCTGCTGGAGGTTTTTTCCGTTTTAAAAGGAGTTTTTTTCCTCTCCACTGTCGCTACATGCATGCTCAGTATAGGGGTTGCTGCAAAAATCAACGCCAGTGACTGTCCACTGTCTCTACATGTTCCCCAGGAGGAGTGAATGCTGCAAGTCACTGACTGGATGCAATCTGCTGGGGGTTTCCTTAGATAGAAAAAAATTTTTTTTCCAATTTGAATAAATAACAGAATCTGACTGCACTGTTCAATGATTAGGACTAATTGTAATGTATGTACCTGACTTTTGGAAGGGCCTTGAGACGACGTGTTGTGAATTGGCGCTATATAAATAAACTGAATTGAATTGAATTGAGTGCATCAAGATGGCGCCGACGATGGCAGCCTCGGAGCTTCGCTCTCTCCTTGTTGTAGTTTGTGTGTTTATATGTTTTTCGAGCCACAGTACTGTGGTCTCGGGCCACAATTCGGTGGTCTCATTCAGTAGAGAGGAACTTCTCAACATCAGAGAGTCCTCTCTTGGGATTTTTTCACCATCTTTCATCCATCCGAGGTTCACTGAGCTTCTGGCAAGCGGAGCAGCGGCACTATACGGGATACTGCGCCGGAGGCGTCGGAGGGGAAAGCGTGCTGGCGCCCTGGTAAAGCTCCGCGAAAGAGGACTTCGCACACCACTGCCTTCAATACATCTGGCAAATGTCCGCTCTCTAAGCAACAAGATGGACGAGCTACTTTTTCTCACCGGTAAAAACTCGGACCTCCGCAGATCAGCGGTTCTCTGCTTCACCGAGACATGGCTGAGTGACAACATCCCGGACCGCGCACTGCTGATACCGGACTTCCAGCTGCTCAGAGCGGATCGCAGCGCGGAGCTATCAGGGAAGAAGCGAGGAGGCGGAATCTGCTTTTATATAAACGAAGCTTGGTGCAGAGACATAAAAGTGCTGGGAAAACATGTAGTCCGGATCTGGAGTCATTTTCCATAATCTGTAAAACCGTTTACTCACCGAGAGAGTTTTCCTCGTTCATAATAATCGGCTCATATTTTCCACCGCATGGCTGCACTTCTGCCGCGGAAAAACATCTTGCTGAGCTGATTACAGACATGGAGAAAAAACACCCTGACTCTTTCATCATAATACTGGGAGATTTTAACAGCGCAGATCTCTCTAACGAGCTCCCAAAATACAGACAGCATATTAAGTGTCCCACCAGAGACAAAAACACACTGGACCACTGTTACACAGCTTTTAAGGACTCATACCATGCTGTTACCAGGGATGCTCTGGGACTTTCGGATCATTGCCTTATCCACCTCATCCCAACTTACAGACAGAAACTAAGAGCTTCCAAACCCACGGTTCACACTGTTAAAAAGTGGACTGAGGAATCGAAGCAGATGCTACTGGTGACACTTCGGCTGTATGGACTGGTCTGAGAAACCTGACTGCCTACAGAAGCCCCACCACCCTTCCTGAACAAAGTCCTCGCCTGGCCAACCGTCTGAATGGCTTCTACTGCAGACATGACAAGAAGCCATTCACACCTCAAACCATCTCCTCCACATCCTATTCAGGAACAGGTTCGACCAGCAAAGCAACCAACCCCCTACCTTCAGATCCTCTGCTTGCACTAAAGATCTCTGAGGAAGATGTAAATAGGCTCTTTCAGCGCATGAAAACAAAGAAAGCTGGAGGACCTGATAACGTCTCCCCATCATGCCTGAAAGCCTGTGCAAATCAACTCGCTCCAATCTTCACCCGGATCTTCAACAAGTCACTGGAGAAGTGTGAGGTCCCCTCCTGCTTCAAACGATCCACCATCATCCCAGTGCCCAAGAAACCCACCATCCTAGGATTAAATGACTACAGGCCTGTAGCCCTGACGTCTGTGGTCATGAAATCCTTTGAGCGGCTGGTGTTGAAGCACCTGAAAGACATCACAGGCCCTCTACTGGACGCCCTGCAGTTTGCTTACCGAGCAAACAGGTCTGCAGATGATGCTGTTAACTTAGGTCTACACTTCATCCTGCAACACCTCGACCACCCAGGGACCTACGCCAGGATCCTGTTTGTAGACTTCAGCTCGGCCTTCAACACCATCATACCAGACATCCTCCTCCAGAAGCTCACCCAGCTCAACGTCCCAGCCTCCACCTGTCAGTGGATCAACAGCTTCCTGACGGACCGACAGCAGCAGGTGAGACTGGGGAGCATCTTCTCCCGAACCAGATCAATAAGTACTGGTGCCCCCCAGGGGTGTGTTCTATCCCCACTCCTCTTCTCCCTGTACACAAATGACTGCACCTCAGCGGACTCGTCCATGAAACTCCTTAAGTTTGCAGATGACACCACTGTCATTGGACTGATCCAGGACGGTGATGAGTCTGCATACAGACAGGAGGTGGATCGGCTGATACACTGGTGTAGTCAGAACTGCCTGGAACTAAACCCACTCAAGACTGTGGAGATGGTGGTGGACTTTCGGAAAACACCACCTCCATACACCCCCCTCACCATCCTCAACAACACCGTGTCGGCTGTGGATCACTTCAGGTTCTTAGGAACCACCATCTCTGAGGACCTGAGATGGTCTTCACGCATAGACACTGTTCAGAAGAAGGCCCAGCAGAGACTGAACTTCCTGAGGCAACTTAAGAAGTACAACCTTCCACAGGAGCTGCTGGTCATCTTCTACACTGCCATCATTCAGTCTGTCCTGTCTTCATCCATCTCAGTGTGGTTCGGTTCATCCACAAAACAGGACAGGTCCAGACTGCAACGAATAATCAGGACTGCAGAGAGAATCATCAGGGCTGACCTTCCCTCCATCCAGGACTTATACAGGTCTAGGGTCAGGAAAAGAGCTGCTAAAATCTCTGCAGACCCCACACACCCTGCACATAAACTGTTTAGAGTTTTACCTTCAGGTGGCGCTACAGAGCACTGTTCACTAAAACCAGCCGCCACAGAGACAGTTTCTTCCCCCAGGCTGTTTCTCTGTTGAACATTCAATAAAATACAAAACAACAGCAGACAGTTGTTGCAAATGCACCTTTTTATTTATATATGTGTATATTTGTACATTGTAAATATGTATATTCTGTAGTGCAAAAACAAAAACCAAAGAGCAAAGTGTACCGGAGTCAAATTCCTTGTTTGTATGAACAAACTTGGCAATAAAGCTGATTCTGATTCTGATTCTGATTCTGAATTGAATTGAATTGAATTTCCAACTCGGTTTCCAGTTGAATAACACCGTCATAGTAGCCCCCTCTAATCCTTTGCGTATTACATCACCAACCTTCCTCCATTAAAAGTAGGCTTCATGATCTGGTAAATTATGACATGTATGGGGGTATGAAATCTCTACTAATGCAACCAGTCATCGGCCTTCTAAGTCAATATGTTGAGCTAAATTTACACGGAAACTTGAACTGGTATTATTTTTAAACACTTCCTTGCTAGCGTTAGAGGGAAGGGTAACGTAGAAGCCATCATCCTCTACCTGACGGTTCATGATGCTGTGTCAACTGTGAGGTTTAGTGCAAACCTTTTTATACGTTTCGAAGTTCATCAAACCTGATCCAACTGTTGAATTTCTCAGGCCAGTTTTTCCAGCTTACAAAAACCTGTTTGACTCCCTTGACTGTGCGTTGTTTTGATATTTTTTCCACTTGATACATCTTGTCATTACATATTTTTACTTTTTGAAGCTCCTCTGCGTAAGAGGAACCCTGGATAGGTTCCCCGTCCAAATCTTTGAGTTTGTATACAGGAGGAGATCGGGGTATCCGCTCATACAATGTAAACACTTCATCCGTAAAACTCTTGTAATGGGAATTCTTTCTTAAGTGTTATGAACCTTTCTCCTCTGACCTCTGTGTTTCATTAGTGTTCTGTTTTTTAGAGCAGATGGGCTCTAAATCCATTACCAGAAGGTTTATGGTTAACACTCCCTAAAGAGTTATGTTTTGAGAAAGGGCAGATGGGGTCCTCATTAATAATTATCTTACCTCTGACCTGGGGAGGGTTTAGGGGCCATAAAGTTAAACTCTTTGAAGCTGAGACAACACCCTCATTCTGCTATAAATATGATTTGTACTTAGTGTTCGGGGCTCTGTTCAACCTGACTTGCTTGGTAACAGAGTCTTCAACGCTGTATGCCTTTGAATAAACCTCTTAAAAGATAAAGTCTGGGCCTTTGTTTTTAATATTTAAAACTTCTCTCTCACTTTGATAAAAAAATTCTACCACAATTTTGGCGTAAACGAACAGGATCCGACGTGCCAGGGAAACCGCAGGAGGGAAAGGATGCCTGGCCAGCCTGAGAAATCAGTCCACCTCCATTTTTACGCAGGGGAGTCCTACAGAGCTGCCCCCTACTTCTGGCCGATTGGATCCGAACCATTTTGTTTAGAAATATATTTGGGTGTTAAAGTTACTCTAATTATATAAAAATATTTTTTTTTTTATTCAGTCACGTCCATTTTCTACCGCTTATTCCATAGTGGGTCGTGGGGAAGCTGGTGCCTATCTCCAGCAGTCTACGGGGGAGAGGCGGGGTTCACCCTGGACAGGTCCCAGTCCATCGCAGGGCAACACACAAACAAACCATGCACACACTCATTCAAACACCTAAAGGCAATTTAGAGTGACCAAATTAAAACCTAAAAAAAAGGCATGTCTTTGGACTGTGGGGGGAAGCCGGAGTACCCGGTGAGAACCCACGCATGCACGGGGAGAACATGCAAACTCCATGCAGAAAGACCCCCGGCCGGGAACTGAACCCAGGACCTTCTTGCTGTAAGGCAACAGTGCTACCAACTGCGCCACCCGCAGCCCTATTTTCTTTATTATTCACATTAATCATCATCTCCTAATTAATTGATTAGGTTTTCCGAGTTGGGAGAAGGGGACATCCGCTGGGGGCCAGGTACCCTGTAAAGGTATACGGGAGGGGTTTTTTGGTAACAATAAGACAAGCAAACAAAGGGTTTTGGGGTGGTTTTACATTTTTTACACCCTTTATAAAGGGGAAAAAACCAGGGGCCGACGTGCCGCTGAACAGGTGGGGTGCGTCCTTCTCCAAACTCTGCGATTTATAAAAAAATGAAAGAAAAAGTGGGGATGATTGTGTTAAATGCCTTTTAATTTGGGAGATAGGTTTGGTTTTCCACAAGGTGGAAGTTTAAGTGTAAATCTGTTGAATAAGGTAAAACAGTTGATGGATGGAGATTGGGAGACAATTAAAAATAAAAAAAAGATTAAAAAACAAGATTTAGATCAGAGAGAAATATGGGTAAAGTGTTGGAATGAATGGATTACGGAGGCTATCCGTAAAGAAAGAAAGTCCATACACCTAACAGGTGTATGCTCAATCCTCCCGGATGCTCATCCGGGAGGATTGAGTGCTGCTGGTAGATGGCCGCTCACACTGAGCCTGGTTCTGCTGGAGGTTTCTTCCTGTTAAAAGGGAGTTTTTCCTCTCCACTGTCGCTACATGCATGCTCAGTATGAGGGATTGCTGCAAAGTCAACGCCAGTGACTGTCCACTGTCTCTACATGTTCATCCAGGAGGAGTGAATGCTGCTGGTCACTGACTGGATGCAATCTGCTGGGTTTCCTTTCCTTAGATAGACAAACTTTTTATCCAATTTGAATAAATAACAGAATCTGACTGCACTGTTCAATGATTTGGATTAATTGTAATGTATGTACCTGACTTTTGTGAAGTGCCTTGAGACGACATGTGTTGTGAATTGGCGCTATATAAATAAACTGAATTAAATTGAATTGAATTGAAGTCCGAATTAAAACAAATGGCAGGGGGAAAAGATTTGTCTGGGAACGTGGGAAACAGGCATGACAATGCTGGTTATGCCGTTGAAAATCCCACATTTCCACCTCCATATAGACCTTGTGATGCTTCACCCTCCTGTCCATATCCATCTTTACAGACGGAGTTGCAGGCCCTCCAGATGGCAGACTTCGATCTAGACTCCCGTCTTCCTCCAGCAGCAGGTCAAGCGGTAAATCAGCCCACAAGACAACTCGCCAGACCGCTTCAGCATCAGCCCTTGAGTCAACCCATACATCCACCTGCGCTGCAGGCTGATCTCACCGACCACAGCGGCCCCAGCGGGGCAGAGAGTGTGATCATACACCCTCCTTCTCCTCTAACTCCATCCCTTTCTAAGATAAAAATGCCTATAGATGAGCAGCGACCGGGATCATCGAAGGACTGGAAATTACCTTTATTCTCCTCTCCTATTACTTTTACCTGAGTTTGCATGGCTACGAAGTGGAAAACGCGAGGTGATGACAAAAAAGAGGGGAAGAGTATCAATTGAACCCATGTGGAAGTAGCCGGAACGAATGAGCCTCAGTTGGGTGTTTCGACCGTGGACTGCAGGCAGACATCCAGCCAGCGCTGCATTGCTTTCAGATCCGGTAGGAAGACGGAAGAAAGTGTTCTGCCACTGAATTTAAAGCCTTTATGCCACTAGATGAGGCCGACTGGAACAGACATTCGGCGGCTCCTTGCAGCAAAAATCAAACCTGGAGATTTAGTTGGTTTGAGACTGCCAGATCCTGCTTTGCGCCTTGGCGTGACAACCGGTGGTGAGGATGGTGATTTAAATCACCGTAATGGGCCATGGTATAATGCCGTGGAACATTTGTGCACTGATTTGATCACAAAATTTCCACAGAGGAGTGATTGTGCCGTGCTACAACAAGTCAACAACGTCCTGACGAGACTGTCGCTGATTTTCTTTACAGGATGGAAGAAACGTTCAATAAACATTTAGGTATGGAACGCCCCGCTAACTTTACTGTTTTGGGCCCCTGGGAGAAGATGCTGTGTGGATATATTATGGAAGGACTTCTCCCTGAGATCGCAGCACAAACTAAGACTCTTTATGTTGGCTGGAGACATAGGGTGCGTTTCGAGGAGCTGAAAAGACATGCTTTACACAGCGATGACGTTATCAACGACCGAAAGAAGAAAAAAGTGGACAAAAGAGAGACTGAGTTGCATAACGCTGCTTTGACCCTGTACTACAGTATAAATCAACGTGGTTCTTTACGTCAAGGACGAGGCCGGGGACGCTGGGGCAGAGGTCGGGGAAGGGGACAGTGGTCCCGCTCCGATGTTTGCCATAACTGTGGACAGATGGGTCACTGGAAAAATGAATGTCCGGAGAAACTGCAGCGGCCTAACAACGGTTATTGACAAAGGGAGGATGGGACCCTGGATCTGGCTGCCACTCGCATTGAGGACGGATCTCTTAAGGAGTGTGATGTTTCACAAACACACACACAGTTGCATGATGATACTGATTCACATAGGTTGCTTACAGAGGCCATATTTACACTTAGAAGTTGCCTTCTGTAGTTTTACCAGGCACGTATCTCCATACACAGAACCCTGCTTATTAAAAGAGATGACCTATGTTTTCTATGATGGTGGACAGAGAAGAAATTTCTTGTGTAGTATTTCAGGAGCGACACTCTGTTTTATCAGCTAAATGTATCAAAGAGCAGCCAAACTGAGTGGTCGTTATGTTCATTATGTCTCTGCTTCGGGTTGAAACAGGGAAGTGTTTTTTCTGTTCCTCTAAGTGTTTTCGACTCCAGAAGGAGTGCAGTTAAAACTTCTTTTGGTGTGTCTCCTTTGTGTCCCTTTAAACTTGATGGGGGTTTTTTAGAGATTTGATGTGCAGATTGAATATCGCTATTATTTCAACCCTGATGGACTGACAGTTCACACGCAGAACGACTTTGACTATGACTACACTGCAGTACATGGGCCCTAGATCAACCCTTATATGCATATCAGTGGAAGCTTCCAGTTGGTCCTGTTACCTCAACGCTTTGTCATAAAACATTGGCAGTAAATGCTGTAACCATGTCAGTGAGATAATGGATGCAGATGATCTGCATTGTACTTCACATGTATCTGAAGGACCTGATTTTGACTATGAGGACAGTTGGTACAAAATTACAAATGAGAGAGTGCACCTTCTCTGACATGTACTGAATTGATCAGACAGCAGCTTTATCTGTGACTTTGACCTCTGAACAGCTGCATTTTCTCAAGTTTTTGGTTCGGTACCGCATGTATCGCTGGCCAAGTCTGAAAATATGGAATGGAAGGATGTGGGTTTTTTGTTAGGCGTTGTCTCCTTGCCACAGATTGGAGGGAGGCAGATGTCCCATATGTTGTTTGTGTCTCCTCTCAAAATGCTTTTAAACAGACATTGTCCCACTGTTGTTGCCTGTAATCGTACAGTGCAACTGATTTCACATTCACACTTTTTTTTAGCTACTGCTTCTTCTGCGGATGCAGATCTTGCGAAGCTGCCTGATTCATTGGGGGGCTGCTCACAAAATATGATGTTGGTCTTATTACAGATTGTGAGCAAGTGTTATTATTCCTAAATCAACCTACAGGCCATGTCAGAAACAATACTTATTGAAAAAGGAAGCTTTGGGGGGGATTCGTCCTGTTTTTGATTCCCTCCTTAAAGCTGGCGTAATTGTACCCTTCCCCAAATTCCCCCCCTGTGAGAACACAGTTTTCCCCCTGTAAAAAAAAAATTAGGGCCCCCCAGGTTACCTGATGAATGGAGATTTTTCATGGACCTGCAGGCTGTCAACCAGTCTGTTGTGCCCGTGGACCATCAGTTCCGAACCTTCTACGATTTTGTCACGGATTCCCACAAACCCTAAATATTTTTAGTGATAGACCTGGCAAATGCATTTTTTTCTGTCCCTGTCCACAAGGACAGTCAGTATTGGTTTGCTTTTGAATTTGATGGGAAGCCATATTGTTTTTACTCGTCTTTGTCAGGGCTACACTGAGAGTCTGACTATTTTTAACACAGCTCTGAAAGACTCTGGCTTGTTTGACTCTGTCCCTCCTGAACTGTTCTTACACAGTATGTGGATGATTTATTATTATCAGCAGGATCAGTGGATCAATGTAGGAAAGACACCTTTTGAAGCTGCTTCAACATCTTTATGAAAAGGGAAAAATTTTCAAAATCTAAAATGCTGTTTGTGCAGGGAAAAAGTGACATTTCTTGGTCATGTTCTCTCACACAAAAACAGGAAACTGTCGCCTCAGCGCATTGAAGCAGTTCTGAAAATCCAAAACCTGTCCAAGAAACAAAAATTTTCATTTTTGGGTATGACGGGCTATTGCAGAGCTCATATTCTGAATTACTCTGAGCTGAAGGCGCCTTTGGCCAGTTTAATATATGGGAGGAGCCTGGCAGCTGCAGACAAAACTCAATGGACAGATGAGGCAGAACTGGCTTTCATTGATTTAAAACAATCCCTGTCTTCTGCGCCTGCACTGGCTTTATCGAACTCTGACAAGCCATTTATTCAAATGGGGTAAAAAACTGGTTTTCATGTCATCTGTGTTGTTGCAATCCCATGGTGATAAATTGCGACCTGTGGCTTATTATTCCAGTAAGCTTGATCCAGTTGCAGCTGGGTTGCCTGGTTCGGAATCAGAATCACAATCAGCTTTATTGCCAAGTTTCTACATACAAACAAGGAATTTGACTCCGGTACACTTTGCTCTTTGTTTTTGTTTTTGCACTACAGAATATACATATCTACAATGTACAATATACCAAAAAATAAATAAAAAATGCATTTTCAACAACTGTCTGCTGTTGTTTGTATTTATTGAATGTTCAACAGAGAAACAGCCTGGGGGAAGAAACTGTCTCTGTGGCGGCTGGTTTTAGTGAACAGCGCTCTGTAGCGTCGGCCTGAAGGCAGAACTCTAAACAGTTTATGTGCAGGGTGTGTGGGATCTGCAGAGATTTTAGCAGCTCTTTTCCTGACCCTAGACCTTTATAAGTCCTGGATGGAGGGAAGGTCAGCCCTGATGATTCTCTCTGCAGTCCTGATTATTCGTTGCAGTCTGGACCTGTCCTGTTTTGTGGATGAACCGAACCACACTGAGATGGATGAAGACAGGACAGACTGAATGATGGCAGTGTAGAAGATGACCAGCAGCTCCTGTGGAAGGTTGTACTTCTTAAGTTGCCTCAGGAAGTTCAGTCTCTGCTGGGCCTTCTTCTGAACAGTGTCTATGCGTGAAGACCATCTCAGGTCCTCAGAGATGGTGGTTCCTAAGAACCTGAAGTGATCCACAGCCGACACGGTGTTGTTGAGGATGGTGAGGGGGGTGTATGGAGGTGGTGTTTTCCGAAAGTCCACCACCATCTCCACAGTCTTGAGTGGGTTTAGTTCCAGGCAGTTCTGACTACACCAGTGTATCAGCCGATCCACCTCCTGTCTGTATGCAGACTCATCACCGTCCTGGATCAGTCCAATGACAGTGGTGTCATCTGCAAACTTAAGGAGTTTCATGGACGAGTCCGCTGAGGTGCAGTCATTTGTGTACAGGGAGAAGAGGAGTGGGGATAGAACACACCCCTGGGGGGCACCAGTACTTATTGATCTGGTTCGGGAGAAGATGCTCCCCAGTCTCACCTGCTGCTGTCGGTCCGTCAGGAAGCTGTTGATCCACTGACAGGTGGAGGCTGGGACGTTGAGCTGGGTGAGCTTCTGGAGGAGGATGTCTGGTATGATGGTGTTGAAGGCCGAGCTGAAGTCTACAAACAGGATCCTGGCGTAGGTCCCTGGGTGGTCGAGGTGTTGCAGGATGAAGTGTAGACCTAAGTTAACAGCATCATCTGCAGACCTGTTTGCTCGGTAAGCAAACTGCAGGGCGTCCAGTAGAGGGCCTGTGATGTCTTTCAGGTGCTTCAACACCAGCCGCTCAAAGGATTTCATGACCACAGACGTCAGGGCTACAGGCCTGTAGTCATTTAATCCTAGGATGGTGGGTTTCTTGGGCACTGGGATGATGGTGGATCGTTTGAAGCAGGAGGGGACCTCACACTTCTCCAGTGACTTGTTGAAGATCCGGGTGAAGATTGGAGCGAGTTGATTTGCACAGGCTTTCAGGCATGATGGGGAGACGTTATCAGGTCCTCCAGCTTTCTTTGTTTTCATGCGCTGAAAGAGCCTGTTTACATCTTCCTCAGAGATCTTTAGTGCAGGCAGAGGATCTGAAGGTAGGGGGTTGGTTGCTTTGCTGGTCGAACCTGTTCCTGAATGGGATGTGGAGGAGATGGTTTGAGGTGTGAATGGCTTCTTGTCATGTCTGCAGTAGAAGCCATTCAGACGGTTGGCCAGGCGAGGACTTTGTTCAGGAAGGGTGGTGGGGCTTCTGTAGGCAGTCAGGTTTCTCAGACCAGTCCATACAGCCGAAGTATCACCAGTAGAAAGGCTGTTTTTCAGCTTCTCACTATAGCTTCTCTTGGCTGCCTTGATCTCCTTTGTTAGTCTGTTCCTGGCCTGCCTGTACCGCGCCCAATCTCCACTGCTGTGAGCTTCTTCCTTGTCCCTGCGCAGATTCCTGAGGTGTGGAGTAAACCATGGCTTGTTGTTCCCAAAGGTGCAGAAGGTCTTGGTCTGCACACACATGTTCTGATGGTTGGTATTGAGAGTATTTTTATTACTTCTGTGTTCATTTGGGAAAAGATACAGCAAAGACAATGTGTGGCTAATCTGAGTAATTATGCCAATAATACACATCAGCTGATTCGATGAGAGATTCATCACTTCTCTGACTACCATGATCATACTGATAATGTCTGGTGGCAACTGATGCATCCAACTGTGAGGAAGATAAGACATGATAGTAATGTTTGTTGTTTGATTCCATGTGCTATTAATGATCAACCATTTATGGTACCTGTTCCTATTGATACTGCTTATACTCTAGCTACTTTCTTTCCAGATAACCAATTGGTGGAGGTCCTTTTTCCTTGGGTGAGGAATTATACTGTAAGGGAACGTAGAAATGTTAGTAGATTTTCTAGTAAGACTAATTTAACATGTGCTAATTCAGGAACTCTTTATAGGTTTAGGGGTAATAGGAATCCGATTAAAGATCTAGATATTTGTATAGCACAGGAGGAAAACACACCTTATTTCCTTGGAAAGACAGAGGGTTGTAAAACTATTATACCAGTCTCATGTGCTTTAACCCACAGAAATACATCTGGGCCATGTCCTGTCAGAACTGATCCTTATACCATTTCAGGATCTTCGGCCCCAGTGCCTTTTGTGTTAACTCTTAATCTGACAGCCTTACCGAATGGAAGTAAATTGTATGGTCAGGCAGGTAAATTAACCAGGGTTCTTGTTACTTCTCCTAGTAGGGATGGGTATTCATGTCCTAAGAACATGGTTTGGACGTGTGGAAATAGATTATATCTGTATCTGCCTGCTAATTGGTCTGGAGTATGTTATCTAGCTCACTTACTACCCACAGTTACTACTTATGATTCAATCAGCCCATTATTAGAAAGGAAGACGATGTTCAAACGGCAAAAGAGAGCTAGGATTCCATAATGGAAAGGGATTTTGGGTACACTCATTCCTAGTTATGGTGCTGCTAATGCAGCTCATAAGATTAATGAGTTGTCAGTTGAGTTAGAAAGTCTTACTGCTTTAACTGAAGAAGGTTTCACTGTTCTGACCAAGGAGCAACAAGCTCTTAGAACGATGAGTTTGCAAAATAGAATGGCTTTGGATTATCTGTTAGCTGAAAGGGGTGGTGTTTGTCATTTAATCGGAGAACAATGTTGCACTTTTATTCCTGATGTGTCTAGCAACATGACAAGTATCCATGATAAGTTTGGAGAATTGCTGACAACCCAACAGAAAGAAAATATGGGTTCTTCTTGGAATCCATGGTCCTGGATTATTACTGGTGGTTGGACATCCTGGTTAATGAAGATTGGAGTAATTATTTTATTTTTATTTTTGATTCTGATGTTTCTTTCATGTTGTATTATTCCAATGGTTAAAGGAATGGTAATGAGACTGATTAATGTTTCCATGGTAAAGGTTGATATGGATGTAGATTTAATTTCTGTTTGTAACGACTGTGATGATTCTGCATTTGAGATAACAGATGGTTTGGATAATGACGGCTTTTATACTGCTTGAGATGTTATAATGATATAATAACTCTAAATTGTTTGGGGAGTTAATACTGATGTTCAGCATTCTAGTGGTATAAACAGAGATTTGGAGATTCATTCTTTTAATGTGTGGTTATCCTTATTAATTTGTGTTTGTTTTGCTAGTAATTTGAGGTACTTTGTTCTAGAGAAAAAACATGGAAATAACACCTGTATTTGTTATATATATATTCTTTGTTTTCTTTTGGTTTTATTTTGCTTATTATCCTGGGTGATGGTTTTGTAGAATGTTCTTTTAGTGTATGATTATCTTGTAATCACAAGGAGAGAAGTGTAATGGGAATTCTTTCTTAAGTGCTATGAACTTCATTCACCTTTCTCCTCTGACCTCTGTGTTTTATTAGTGTTCTGTTTTTTAGAGCAGATGGGCTCTAAATCCATTATCAGAAGGTTTATGGTTAACACTCCCTAAAGAGTTATGTTTTGAGGGAGGGCAGATGGGGTCCTCATTAATAATTATCTTACCTCTGACCTGGGGAGGGTTTAGGGGCCATAAAGTTAAACTCTTTGAAGCTGAGACAACACCCTCATTCTGCTATAAATATGATTTGTACTTTGTGTTCGGGGCTCTGTTCAATCTGACTTGCTTGGTAACAGAGTCTTCAAACGCTGTATGCCTTTGAATAAACCTTTTAAAGATAAAGTCCGGCCTTTGTCTATTAAATGAGTTAACTTCTCTCTCACTTTGATAAGAAAATTCTACCACACTCTGTTCCTATTTTTGTCAAACACTCCACGGATCTTGGATATTCTGACAAGATCCCCTTGTTTAAACGTTGTCACTGAGTCCTTGCAATATCTGTTAGACTTGACACCATACAGATTCTGAAACACTTGAAAGGCATTTTCTGAGGTCACTTCTATAGGGCTCATTTTAATGCTGGTGTGGTAGCTGTGGTTGTAACTTCTAACTAGGTTTTGCAGGACATCAACGTATCACCGGGTGTTGTTGGCTGTGAAATATCTCCACATCCTTGTTTTTAATGTGCAGTGAACTCTCTCGACCACAGAAGCTTTTGCTTCACTCGCTGTCGCGAAATGTTCAATACCGTGTTTCTCCATTAAAACCTTAAATTTCTTGTGAAAAAATTCTTTACCGGCATCAGTCTGAAGTTTTTTGGGGATCTGGCTTTCTTTAAAAACTGATTCAAATGCCTTTACCACCTCAGCGGCTGTTTTCCTCTTCAAAACCCGTACATACGCCCTTTTTGAAAAGATGTCAATGACGGTTAATAAATAATTATAACCATCATTTTCCTTGGCCAGAGCTTCCATGTCACAGAGATCAGCCTGGAACTGCTTCAATGGTCCGGTGACAAATACTTATTCTTGCAGGTTTATGTAGAGAATAGGTATCTTCTCCTGATAAAAAATCTTTAACCTTTTCAACCGCAACCTTCTTTCCCGTTTCATCTTGCATAACCCTCCTCAACCTATCTATACCCCCAAAACTTCCTGGATTTGAAGGGCTATAATATACTTTCTTCATCAACCGTCTTCCTGCCATCTCTGCCTTATGCTCACTCTGATGATTACTTGTCAAATAATGAGAAAAAACACACCAGAGGGTAATCACTTTTTTATTTTTATTTTTTGTATTTAATAGTAATAGTAACCCACACCTATGGCCATGAACTTTGGGTCATCCGTAGGGTGGCCGGGCACTCCCTTAGAAATAGGGTGAGGGGCGCGGCCATTCGGGAGGGGCTCGGAGTAGAGCCGCTGCTCCTCCACATCAATAGGAGCCAGTTGAGGTGGTTCGGGCATCTATACCGGATGCCTCCTGGACGCCTTCCTCGGAAGGTGTTCCAGGCACGTCCCACCGGGAGGAGGCCTAGGGGACGGCCCAGGACACGCTAGAGGGACTATGTCTCTCGGCTGGCCTGGAAACGCCTTGGGCTCCCCCCGGAGGAGCTGGAGGAGGTGTCTGGGGAGAGGGACGTCTGGGTGTCTCTGCTGAGTCTGCTGCCCCCGCGACCCGGTTCCGGATAAGCGGAAGACGACGAATGAAAGAACGAACGAATAGTAAAAAGAAAAAAAACCACAATCAGATAATACAGATTAATTCAAACACTGCAAGCTTTTAAACAACACTTTCGGGAAAAGTTAATATGTTCCCACTTTAATTGTATTTAATTATAATAAAAAAAGAAGAAAAATTAGATAATGCAGATTAATTCAACTACTGGAATACTAAAAATGATACAACAACAAGTCATCAAACATGTGAGATCAGTTTGTCAGTCCGTAACACTCTGAAATAGTTAAGTTGTTTGAGGTCTTTTTCTTCGTCCAAGCGATCGTACATGTCAGCTATTGGACTGTGATACCTTGTACCGATTTCAGTTCATATAAAACCGTCTCTGCAATCGTTTTCACTCTGAAGTCTTGTATGCGTCGAAGTATCAGAAGATTCTGAATAGCAGGAACGAGTTTGGGGGTTACGAGATGTCACACGATACGTTGACTTGGTAATAATCCTCCCCCAATA
Organism: Crenichthys baileyi; assembly: GCA_036173005.1. Taxonomy (NCBI): domain Eukaryota; kingdom Metazoa; phylum Chordata; class Actinopteri; order Cyprinodontiformes; family Goodeidae; genus Crenichthys; species Crenichthys baileyi. Next base: position 121,290 of record JAHHUM010000306.1, on the reverse strand, counting down.
CCTCCAGGCATTGGTGCTGACGCTGGCTCGGGTGGTTCGTTATGCACCCGTAACAGGTTTCTCTGACATACAGGGGTTAGCCAAAGAACCTGAAACACCTGGTTTTAGACCACAATAATTTATTAGCATGGTGTAGGGTTCTCCTTTTGCGGCCAATACAGCAACAATTCGTCTTGGGAATGACATATACAAGTCCTGCACAGTGGTCAGAGGGATTTTAAGCCATTCTGCTTGCAGGATAGTGGCCAGGTCACTACGTGATACTGGTGGAGGAAAACGTTTCCTGACTCGCTCCTCCAAAACACCCCAAAGTGGCTCAATAATATTTAGATCTGGTGACTGTGCAGGCCATGGGAGATGTTCAACTTCACTTTCATGTTCATCAAACCAATCTTTCACCAGTCTTGCTGTGTGTATTGGTGCATTGTCATCCTGATACACTGCACCACCTTCAGGATACAATGTTTGAACCATTGGATGCACATGGTCCTCAAGAATGGTTTGGTAGTCCTTGGCAGTGACGCGCCCATCTAGCACAAGTATTGGGCTAAGGGAATGCCATGATATGGCAGCCCAAACCATCACTGATCCACCCCCATGCTTCACTCTGGGCATGCAACAGTCTGGGTGGTACGCTTCTTTGGGGCTTCTCCACACCGTAACTCTCCCGGATGTGGGGAAAACAGTGAAGGTGGACTCATCAGAGAACAATACATGTTTCACATTGTCCACAGCCCAAGATTTGCGCTCCTTGCACCATTGAAACCGACGTTTGGCATTGGCATGAGTGACCAAAGGTTTGGCTATAGCAGCCCGGCCATGTATATTGACCCTGTGGAGCTCCCGACGGACAGTTCTGGTGGAAACAGGAGAGTTGAGGTGCACATTTAATTCTGCCGTGATTTGGGCAGCCGTGGTTTTATGTTTTTAATCCTGTTGGATGTGGTTCGTCCTTCTTGGTGGTATGCTGACATTACCCTGGATACCGTGGCTCTTGATACATCACAAAGACTTGCTGTCTTGGTCACAGATGCGCCAGCAAGACGTGCACCAACAATTTGTCCTCTTTTGAACTCTGGTATGTCACCCATAATGTACTGTGCATTTAAATATTTTGAGCAAAACTGTGCTCTTACCCTGCTAATTGAACCTTCACACTCTGCTCCTACTGGTGCAATGTGCAATCAATGAAGACTGGCTACCAGGCTGGTCCAATTTAGCCATGAAACCTCCCACACTTAAATCACATGTGTTTCAGTTTCATTGTCCAACCCCTGTAGTTCAAACAGGTTATGTTGAATAAATGAAGTATCGCTGTTTTCACCGTATTGATGAGGGCGGTTGAGAACCAACCGTCAATTCCCCCTGGTTACTTTCATCCTCCACTGAACGCTGAAGGGGCTGCACCGGTTCCAGGGTTTGTTTAGGGGCTTCGGGAGAGGGTGAGTAGCTGGTAGGTACCTCTTCCTCCACGACCACCTTCTTGTCAGGCTGGATATTTGCGTCTACAGACTCAGCCATGAATAGCGGCGATGGTGAGTAGAGGTCTGGAGAAGACGGTTGATACATTTACATGTTGTATCCTGTAGGTGATGCAGGACTGAAGTGGGTCTCAGAGAACGAGGACGTTGAGATGGATGGTGATAAGAGGTCCGGGGAAGGCGAATGATATGGTCCAATGTTGAAGCTTTCTCCGTGCTCAGGAGAGAAGTGGATCTCTGCTCGGTGGTTGTAGAGATCCCTGTATGGTGTTTTATCTTACGCCTCACTCATTCTCAGGATTCGGTTCTCAGTATCTGTGAGCTTGCTGTTATTCCCCCCAAATATATATCATAGGAAGGGGGCAGGTCCTCAGAAGAGGGTGCGGTTTAGACGTAAAACAGGGAACGTCAGCATTTTTTTCACTGACTTGACATCAATCCAACTGCGTGAGTTGTGGAAAAGGTTGGAAAGACGTTGTCCAATTTCACTCATCTTCTCTGCCCAAGCTTCAAACGGCAGAGCCAGCTTTGTCTTGAATATGCCACAGTCCTGATTGAATGCCTCCAGCACAAATAGATCTGAGGGGTTCGTCCGGTTGTTCTTGCGTCTGCTTGCCCGAAAAGACCAGCGACCATTTTCTTTGGTATTTGACCCCCACACTGCGCTAAAGAGAGGTTCTCTCTCAGCTATTTCAACATCGGATGGAATATGAAACATTCTCGCCCGTTTTGCAGGTCGAGGAAACAGTTCATTTTCTTCTTCATCCTCCCTCTCCTGCATTTAGAATGTTTCATTAAGGTGCGGGATTGCAAGCCTTAACACAGCCCAGTCGTTGTGGGTGAGAGTACACAGAGCCAATGATCCATTAAATACCTCGTCTTGATCCAATTGATACAGGCAGAGTTCTCCTATTTCATACATGAAAATATACCCCCAGCTACCCCTCAGGCCATATGGCACCAAAGACCATTCTTCCTGCAGAGTGTCCAACGAGGGTCTTTGTACCTTGCAAAGGTTGTATGTTGATTTCTTAGGAGCATTCAATTCACGGGATGAATGCTGATAGACGGTCAATGGGGTTTCGCACAGAACAGACATACCTCTTGGCCAACCTGAGGTCTGATTTTCAACCGTGGCTGTTGGAGTTGGATCCTCATCATCATCGGTAGAGTATGTTATGAAGGGAATTCCGATAGGTATCTCAGATGAGGAAGTAGATGATATAGATGATGCAGTTGCTTGTTCATCATCTTGGCACTCGTTGCGTTTCTCCTCTTCTTGACGACTAACTCTCTTAACTCTAACCATTGCTGAAAGGGGTGTTCTTTTCCAACTAATGCTTTAATTGGTTCATTTAAGGCCTTCCCCATAACACCCTTAAACAAACCCCTGTATTATAATTGGTTCATTTAAGGTCTCGCCCCTAATGACAACATCCAATCAGCATGCACGGTTACGCCCCTCGGCCACCCCCCATTGACCCCATGACCTCCCCACCCCCATGACTCCATGACCCCCTTAAGTTCCCAAGTTCACCTGTCAAAAACTTGATTAAAGGGTGTAGTATTATCTCTTGTGAGGTAGTTCGTCCTCGAATCCCTCAGGGAACTCAGAAACGTAAGGCTATGAAGATACTGAAGATGACTGAGCATGGAATCCAGATGGTGATAAAGATGATGATGATTAGCAGTAGCTAAGGACAGGGAAACTGAGCTCCTCGACAAGGACGAGGAGCTGGGATCCACTGGTGCTACAGCTGTGGTCATTTGTTGAAAACTGGGTTTTAGCTGGTTGAGGCTAGGAGTGTGCTCAGCTCCACACTGGAGACGCAGAACAGCGTGCTCAGCTGCACTAAGTTGACCACTCGAGAGCGCTGAAGGAGCGGCGGAGAATTCTGCGCTAGGAGTACCGAGTAGTGGCCTGTGACAAGAAGCTTGCTTGGTACCAGGATGCCTGAGGCGAGGTCATAAATATCTGAGCAGGGAAGAGGGCACTGACCAGATCCTCTAAGACCAAGGAGGCGAGGTCAGCCAGAACCTCAAGGCAGGAGGAAACAAGGTGACGTGCGGCTGAGATCTCGCGAGAGTTGTGCATAAGTAATATGGCGGTATACTGGTAAACAAACACGACAGAACTCAGGTAAAACAAGCCAATAAATCCAAGCTGAATATAGAAACGTGTAAAACACTATCCAATATCTCATATTTTCCCAATAAAACAAACTGGACAAGGAAACCTTAGACAGCCTGGAGAGCTACTTGGACGAATGTTTTGATAACATTGTAATGGGCAAGCCACAAAAATCTCCACCCGTGGCCACACCAACATCAAAACGCACCCGTTAAGAGTGCTCGGCCAGCACCTCCACTATCTCTCCAGAGAAAAGCTACGCTGATGTCCTGGACTCTATCGACAAGAAGCTAACCAGCCTGGATGCTCGTCTCGCCCTGGTGGAAGTTCTCCACAGGGAATTTCAAGCTCTGAGGGAGTCTCTGGAGTTTAGCCAGGAACAACTCGCTTTGCTCACAGCTGAGAACCAAACGCTGAGGGATAGCGTAAAAACACTCACCGATGGAATGACGCAGCTGTCCGGAGAAAATAAAAAAATGAAGGAGACTATCCTGGACGTACAGGCTCGGGGGAATGCAGGACAACCTTGTCTTCTCCGGCATCCCAGAGTTGGCAGAGGAGGACGCTGAATACACTGTCTGTGAATTTCTCCGTCAGCTGAAACTCCCTAGTGGCGAGGTAAAAAACATCACTTTCCATTGTGTTCACCGGCTCAGAGGTATGAAAGCCCGATCACAACCGACCTCGGCCAATTGTAGCAAAATTCGAGCACTATAAGCAAAAAGAGCAGGTCAGAAGTCGTGGCAGAGAGCTGCGGGGAACGAACTTCAGCATTAATGACCAGTTCCCAAAGGAGATCCTCGATCAGAGTTTTATTCCCAATTCAGAAAGAAATATATCACCGAAGGCACCAGAACAGTGGCTGTAGATAAACTTTATGTCAATGGTCAGTTGTTCAGGGACCGGGAGATCACTCCGTGGCTTTATTAGGAGCAACAGCAGGTTAATCTAAAACATGTAACACTGGTTAGATAAGAGGTTAGATATCTGGCAAATGTAATCTAATGTAAAGCACAGCTCAGCATGATGTTTACACTGTTTGATGTGGGTGAGGCCAATGCTGGGCTTTTGGGTATCTGCTCCTTTTTGTCTCCTATCATCTACCTCTCATTTACTCTAATAAAAATATCTAAAAATAACCAAAAGATATGTATTGTCAGTATATATGCCCCAAATGTTGATGACCCCCCATTCTTCCTTTCTTTTTTTTCTAAAACACTTGGATGGCTCACTTCTTCTTAGGGGCGATCTCAACTTTGGTCTAAATGAAGAATGAAGAAAGACAGGCTGTGCACAACAGGGACTCAGTTGTGCTCAGCCTGTTGGCAATCAATGAATATAGTTAAACAGTACATGAGTGATTACGGACTTTCCGATGCATGGCGATCTCTTCACCCTAATCACAGAGAATATAGTTTCTTCTCACAGGTCCATTCACTCTTAACTCTCGTCTGGATTATTTCTAGTCAGTGGCCGTTGCTGACTGCACATTCAGACCACTGAGATACCACTATAGCTGTCAGCGATCATGCTCCTGTCTCCTTAACTATAGTAAATAAGAAAGAAAACCACAAAGCAAAAAATGGACCCGGTGGTTTGAATTACATCATTGCTAAGGCATGAGAAATTTATCAAATATTTTAAAGAAGAGTGACTTTTCATAGTTGGATGCTTAATGACCTCCAGGGACATCAACATTGCTCTCTGGGAGACCCAGGGAAAAATAGTGATGAGAGGTGATAAAATAATCTTATTACTCCTCACATACAGAAGAAAAAAGAAAAACCAAACAGTTTCAGCGGAATAGAAGAAACATTAAAAACTGTTCTTGATAAACTACGTAAAAGCCAAAATAGAATGAAATGAAATTATAGACAAAAAAAACCAATCTTAAGTAGCAAAGACTTCGAATAGCAAAACTTTGAAACATTGGCGATAAATCAGGTAGCTTTTAGACTAAACCAGTAAAATAAATAAAGAAACAATATATTTGCTGTTTAAGACTCGACAGGGAATTACAGGTTTATTAATCACGATAAGTCACTGACTGGATTGCAATCTGCTGGGTTTCCTTAGACAGAAAAACTTTTTATCCAATTTGAATAAATAACAGAATCTGACTGCACTGTTCAATGATTAGGATTAACTGGAATGTATGTACCTGAATTTTGTGAAGTCCCTTGAGACGACATGTGTTGTGAATTGGCGCTATATAAATAAAACTGAATTGAATTGAAAACTGAATCCTGAAAGAATGAACAGCAGTTTCAGAGATTTCTACCAAGCTTTATACTCACAACAGACAGACCCTTCAGATAACAACATTGATCAATTTCTGGATAAAGTAACACTTCCTAAATTATCAGATAATCAAGCGATGGCCCTGGATGTACCACTGACTTCAGCCAAAATCCATGAAGCTCTCAGAAGCATGCCCATTAAAAAGGCTCCAGGCCCAGATGGATTCCCAACAGAGTTCTACAAAGAATTCTGGAATACTGGCTCCATATTCCAAAGAATGTTGCAGGAAACTGAAGAAAATGGCATACTTCCGCTAAATATGAATCCTGCCAACATCGATCTCCTGTTCAAACCAGGAAAAGACCCAGTACTTCCTACCAGCTACCGTCCCATATCCCTTATTAACGTTGATCTCAAAATAATCTGTAAAGCCCTCGCAAAAAAACTAGAAAAGGTAAACCCCTCTCATAATACATGCTGGCCAAACTGGTTTTATAAAAGGAAGGCATTCATCCACAAATCCACGCAGATTACTTAATTTAATAGACTATTCCTACAGTAAACATACTGAGACTAATATATTATCTCTAGATGCGAAAAAGCCTTTGCTAGAGTTAACATGAAATTCTTTTATTTAACTAAATTTGGTTTTGGAAGCTCTTTCATAAACTGGTTAAAATATTTGCATTCGCAAGCCTCTGTCTCTCAGGTAATTGGACTGATAAATTCTTTCACAAGAATTTCGGATTATTCAATAAATTGGTTGAAATCGACAGTTCTTCCAATTAACTGTTCTTTCCACAATTCCCTTAATATACAACTACAGTCAAGGAATATTACATACTTGGGTATTAATGTTTCTCCTAGATTGGCAGATTTAAAAAAAACTAAACCACATCCCGCTTTTTAAAAAAGTGGAAGATGATCTTGCTAGATGGAAATCTCTACCCATATCACTCATGGGCAGGGTTGCTTCAATAAAAATGGTGGTCTTGCCAAAAATCAATTTCTTATTATCGGTGATCCCAAATAAACCGTCATCTGACTGGTTTAGATCTCTGGTCACCTCCATCACTACATTTCTTTGGAAAGATAAACCCCCGAGCACTGTCTAATATAGATGAATCAATTTCCCTTTTTGGGCTGTAGTTCATGTTAGGGATTTATTTACATTAATCTCACTTAATTCTTATGTTCTAGTGAAGACAATTTACTTTTATGGGTTTAATTAACTTATAAGTCACACCTTTTTATCTGAAAGGTACTTTTTACTTTCAGTCAAAGGGAAATATTTAAGTGTTTGCAGCTTTAGTATCCTACGTCTGACGTCATGACGTAACCACCCTCGCCCGAAGCACTCCCATCGATGCCAACCACTTGTGCAACGGAAGTTACGCTGTAACTATGGTTCTGTGAATTCCTGGATGACTGCCAGTGGCAGTAAACAAAGTGGATATGCCTCCTCGCAGGTCGAAATTTAATGTAAACAAAGTCACGCACGTGACACGTAGCTCACCTGGGCGTGCATCTATAAGTAGCATGTGGAAGGCTACGTTCGGTCTCTGGGATCTTCTCGCCAGGGGAGAAGTTCCGAGTGACCATTGTGACTGGCAGTCATCCAGGAATTCACAGAACCATAGTCTACAGCATAACTTTACGTTCTGTTTCATCCTCCTGACTGCCCAGTGGCAGTAAACAAAGTGGAATGACTTATGCCAGCATGTCATGAGGAAATGCAGTTAGTAGAAGGGGCCAGAGAGGAAGGATCTGCCGGAGGCCAGCTGGGACTCATGTGCCAATTGAGGCGGTAGAAGCGTGCAAAGTGCACAGGTCTGTTGCCCATGACGCCGCTACCGCCAACCGATATCCCAGCGGGCAGGCCCTCAGTGCCACCCAGACGTAGACACACTCCTGGTGAATGGGCACATAACACCAGAAGGGGCAGCTGCCCCACAGACTCATAAGTCTAGCGCAATAGCATCTATGGACCCAATGCGGGACAGGTCTTGTGCTTTAAAAGGCTCGCCCCCTGGCACACAAACAGCTGGTCCGACTAGCTGAACAGCGATGTAGCCAAACATGCACAGCTGCAATTGCCCCGGACTGGCACAGCGTGTTAGCCAGCCTCTGTTCCTCGGAGAAACGGAAGGAGGGCAGTATGCCCCAGTTTCCAATGGCTGATTCACATAGCCTGGGGCAGAAACATTAGTGAGAAGGCTGTCTTTTCGGCCACAGCGTTACTCGGCCCACTCTACCTTCCAAGCAGGCAGGTAGGGATGATGGCTGAGTGTGGGAGCTCCACTGACCCGCTTGGGCTGTTGTTACCGCCAACAAAAAAGCAGTCTTAACAGACACCAGTTTCAGTGGGCAGCACACATAGGCTCAAAAAGGTATGGCCCACTCAGGGCCTTCAACACCAGTGGGTGGTCCCATGCTGCCGCCGGTCTCCGGACGGGGGGCGCAGCCTCCTTTGCACCCCGAGAAACTGTGGACACCCAATAGTCTCTCCCCACTCATATGACATCCATGACGTCGTGGCTGGCTGAAATGGCAGCCAGGTGCACCTTCAGGGTTGATGCTGCCCGTCCAGCATCCAATAGACCCTGCAGGTACCTCAAAATACTATGCAGGAAACACGAAACTGGGTCATCTCCTCTGCATCTGCACCACTACGCAAAAAGCTGCCAGCAACGGGCATCAGTCCTCAATGTGGAAGGAGCTCTGGCATTCTGCAGTGTCCGCTGAATGGAGGGCTCCAGATCCCTCAGGGGCTGTTCATGCAGGATCTGTGACGGGTCCAGACATGCGGTCGAGACAATGATCACAAGGATTGCGTATGCACGCCAGGATCCATGCGTCTCAACCATGGTGGGAGAAGCTTCTAGGATCCCTCCAGCAGCGCTGAAGCTCTTCCAAGAAGGCCGGCGACAGTGGCACCTCAGATGGAAGGGCCGCCAGAGCCCGGCGAAAAAATGGGTTTCCCATTGGTCGGGCCACGGGTGCATCGTCCAGGTCGACCTTGGCCAAGGCTGCCAAAATAATTGCATGGTTCCTCCCCTGGGCCAGAGCTAACTGAACTCCCGAGGGAATTACCTGAGCCGTCATTTCCTCCAATACTCGGGGGATCCCCCTCCCGATCCCTAGGGTCTGGGAAGGGGTCCCCCTGGTCCTCGAGGGACTGAAACTCTGAATTGGAGGCCCTCACAGAGATTCCATCATCCTCCAGGTCTTCCCCCGATTCCCAAACTGATTCAATTCCCAGGCGTGGAATCTGGGGCCTTGAGTAGTGCCTTGAGCTGCTCCACCTCAGCCTTCAAAGAGTCTACTTACTGCCAAAATGGGCACTCCAGCCGAGGCCTCTCCCTCCTTGGGCTGCGGCGTTCCGCCGCTGGCGCATCCCCCCCCCCTCCCGGGACACGGTTGAGGCATCCCTGAGGGTGGCAGCTCGGCCGTGAAGAGGAGATTCTCTACCTGACGTAGTCTGTTCTCTCTAACAGGCAACGGCAAAATGCTGCAGTTCATGCATGGGTCCGTCAGAGCCTCCGCTGAGATGACACACGCCCAGGCATTTGGGGCATAAATCATGTCCGGTCCTCTACCTAGAGGGGGACCCCACACGACAGTGCACGCCAGCATCCGATCACAGCCGTGGGGAATGCAGGCAGGCACCAGGCAGACTGAGCGAGGGACTCAATAGAATGAAGAACGCGATCGAGGCCTCTCTTTAATTACACTGCTTTCATACAGACACGAGCAGTAATCCGAGCCGAGAACCGTTGCAGGCACAGAACATGGTCAGAACGTCCAGCTTCCACTCAACTGGAAAAACTGCAGCTGCTCCTCCCCACCCGCGTCGTCAACAGGGGAAAAAAGCGCCAGGCGCCAAGCTTCCGGCTACTAGAATGAACCAAAAAAAATAAAAAATAGAGCCAACGTCAACCACAGCCTTAGAGGGCTAACAGAGCACTCCGACGAAAAAGTCAAGGGCAGGATGACGCCATATCACACAAACCCGTGTGCTTACCTCTCTTAGACTGCATAACCAAATAAGCGCCGAAAACACGGACTTATAGGAGCGACCAACCTGTTCCCCCCCGCGAAACACTCGGAACGGTCGGGACAGCAAGAAGATCTAAGAGATCCGAACGTAGGCCTTCCACGTGACTACTTGTAGACGCACCCCAGGGGGCTATGGTCAGCAGTGCGTGACTTTGTTTCAGTTAATCTCGGACCTGCGCGATGAGCTCGAGGAGGCGAGATATCAATTCAATTCAATTCAATCAGTTATTTATATAGCGCCAAATGCACAACACATGTGTCTCAAGGCATTCACAAAAGTCAGGTACATACATTCCAATTAATCCGAATTCATTGAACAGTGCAGCCAGATTCTGTTGTTTATCAAATTGAGGATAAAAAGTTTTCTGTCTAGGGAAACCCAGCAGATGCATCCAGTCAGTGACTTGCAGCATTCACTCCTCCTGGATGAGCATGTAGAGACAGTGGACAGTCACTGCGTTGACTTTGCAGGCCTCCCCCCCCAATCCCTCATACTGAGCATGCATGTTAGCGACAGTAGGAGATGGAAAAAACTCCTTTTAAACAGGAAGAAACCTCCAGCAGAACGAGCTCAGTGTGAGCGGCCATCTGCCACAACCGGACTGGGGGTACTAGAGAGAACAGAGCAGAGACACAAAGAGAAAAAGAAGCACTGATCAAGGAGTACTTTCTATGGGAAGAAAAGAAATGTAATGGAGTAGCTTCTTAAGTCGTTTCACCAGAAAGAAAGAAAGGATAAAACTCTGAGCCAGTTTTCAATGTATAGAGTCTGCAGAGAGCACATAGAGTCACAGTTAAAAGTCAGCAGTAGCTATGTCTAGGAGAGAGAAAGGGTTAAAGACACTGAAAGACAGGCCATGGGATCATCGGTAGAGGGTGAGCATTAAGTTGTTGCCAGCAGAAGGCTTGGAGGATTCCCTCCTCCAGAAAGTGTCACAGGTAGACACAGAGTCCGGACAGGGTAGCTTTAGGAAGAGACAAACTCTTTTTTTTTTTTGAGGGGGGGGGGGGGAGGGAAGAGAACAAAGTTAAAAGCTGAAATAACAGCAAATTAATCAAAATTGAAGAGTAGTGTGGAGAAATGTAGCAAAGAGGGTGAAAAGTGGTCATTATTGTCCTCCAGCAGCCTAAGCCTATAAGGCAGCACAAACTACAGAGAAGCTCAGGATAACCTAAGCCACTCCTAACTATAAGCTTTATCAAAAAGAAAGGTTTTAAGCCTAGCTTAAAAGAGACAGTTTGTCCATCTAGATCCCCACTGATGGCCATTGTGTTATACTAAAAACCACACGATGGTGATACTCTCTCTGTCCAGACTGACCTATAACACATGGCGAAAAGAGAGGGGGTCATACAGGTAGCAGAAATATCCACTTTGCCATTTCTTCTGAGCACAAACTCTACTGTCGACGAGATTGAGATTGAACAGTAAGTGAATTACAATGGCAATGATTTTTACAGTGAAAATGGTTAATTTCTTTAAGAGTGGCTGAACCCAGGAGTTAGTTTTCATTTGTTTAATCATGGCTCCTTAAATATATGAAATGTTCCTAAGCTAGCGAAGTAAAAAAAGAATAAAGGGTGTAAAAAAAACAAACAAATAATACGTTTTCTAGCATAAATTTGAAACATTTATTCCGTTTGTGGTTTAGGTAGACGTAACGTCACTTATTTGCTCCAGTGCATTTTCTACTGTGAATTAGCAGTGCTGTTCTGGCGCGATTCAAGTCTCAACGGTTCTGTTGCTGCTTACAGGTGACATGAGAAAATACGCACAATATCCCACGCTAAGAATCCATCAGCTGGCATTTTTCTTTAAAAAAAACAACAAAACATGAAGTTATTTATGTCATTCATGCTTATGCTCTCCCTCCAACCCCCTCCTCTCTTCCCTCTTCCTTCAGGCTTGGACCGAAGAATCATCGAGCCATCTAAGGTGAGTCATATGTGCTTTACAAAGAAATAGCTTAATATTTTAAGGCTCTACAGCTAATTCAGAATTTCTAAAATGCAAAGTGAATAAATGATTGCTAATATGCAAGGTGTGGTCTAAACTAAGTCAAATAGTTGGCTATAAATAACAGAAGTTTTAGCAGTTACAGTTGAAGGAATAAGAAGTGGATGGTAACAGAAAAACTAGATGATGGATTCAACCAGCCAAAATAAACCTTCTCTAATGGTGCCTGGGCTCTTCCTAAGAGATGGGGCAGAAAGTTCAGTCATCCAGGAATGCTTGGAGTAGAGCTACTGCTCCTCTACATCCAGAGGAGGCAGATGAGGTGGTTCTGGCCTTTGGTGAGGAGGTCGTACTGGAGGGACTGTCACTCAGCTGGCCTGTGAACTCTTCAGGATTCCCCCAGGTAGGTAGGTAGGTAGGTAGGTAGCTGACTGGGGAGAGGCAAGTATTGGCCTCTTGACTTAAGCTTGTGACCCCACCCCAGATTAAGCAGCGGAGAATGGATAAATATCAAATGACTGTTTGTTTTACCTTATTGTAATTTCTGACACTAAAGCACATATGTAAAACAATCACCTGTAATGGAAATATGACATTGATTTAAACTTGGTCACTGAGATGATTCTAATACTGAACACAAAGTGAAACTTTTCGCTAGAGTATTAAATACATAACGAAATAGTAGTGGTAAAAATGCATTGTTAAGCTATAAATTACCAAGCAGTAAGACAAATATCTTAAATAATGCATGGGGTAAGAGTTGTTACAGTGTTTAAAATGTACTCTACCTCTATATTTGTTTCATGCTCCTTTTAACTCTGGATGCATTCAGGTTCAGCAACACACATTATAGGTAACAAAGTCCCCCTTCTTGTCCTTCTAGTGGTGCACTTCATGTGGAGATGCAAAGAATGCGAGAGCATATTTTCCAGAAGATCTGAATTGCTCATACACTACAAACTAAATCACAGGCGTTACGGACGTGGCCATTCCTACCCTTGCACTTATTTAAGTTGTGTATGTAGATTCAAGACCTGGAATGCCTTACTGAGTCATTTATCAAGAAATCATCCAGCCCAACAAACTGTTACCAAAGACCGACCACATTCACTTGCCCCGTTTGACAATATAACCGCCTTATCTCTGAGAGAGAATTTTTAACATATATTTCTACATCTCAAGAATAAGGAAACTATCCCATGTGTGTTTCAGGATTGTGATTATAAAACAAATATTTACGAGAACTTCAAAAGTCATAAATACAGAAAACATTCTGACACTTGCAATGTGTTTAAGCCTGGGATTACTGAAACAAAACAGTTGGAGTGTGGTGAACAACTGTGTGCTGGTGTTGGTACTGAGAGTTTTGAACAGGAAAGTACTGTAGAGGCTGATCCAGATTCTTCATTTAACAAGAGTGAGTCTGACAACGATATTGAACTTAAAGTTCCATCAGTTCTTCTTAGGTTAGAAAGCAGTTTTCTTGTCTCAAATGCAGCTATAGATGAACTATTGCAGGAGTTAAACTATTTAATTGGTTCTTTGTCCCCGCCGATTACATGCAGAACTATAACCCAAGTACTACGTGATCATCTTAGCCATTTTGATCAGTCAGTTGTTGAAAACCTTGCCAGGGCGCCCTGTGAAACAAACCCTGTAAAAAAAAAAAGCAAAAGGAGGTGAAGGGTCACTTTCTAGTGCTTGGAGACTAAAAGCATTCTAAAAAAGGCATTTTAAAGTGGTAGAATCTGAAGAATATATACTTGACAAAAAAAAATAAGAAGTCCTTCCAATATGTATCTATTCTAAAATCTTTGCTGCAAGTTCTTGATTGTCAGATTATCTTGGATCAGCTAATTTAAATTCAGCTGATAAACTACAGCAAACAGGTGTTCATACATATCGGTCTTTCTTTGATGGGTCACTTTTCAGAGAAAATGAGCTTTTCTCTAAGGAGAAGAGCATTTCATTTAATACTGTATATTGATGATTTCGAAATATGCAACCCTCTCGGTACATCTAAAAGGAAGCATAAAATTTGTGGTTTATACTGGATTCTGGGTAATTTGCCACCAGGGTGTAACTCTGCCTTGTCTTCCATTTATCTGGCTGCTTTAATCAAAACCAGTGATTTGAAGTGCTTTGGTTACGAGAAAGTTTTGAAACCTTTACTTAATGAACTTGTAATTTTGGAACAAGAAGAAGAGGTCTTTGTTTCAAAGCTGGGCAGAGCTGTAAAAGGCACAGTTCTGTGTGTGGTCGCAGACAATCTTGCTGCTCACGGTATTGGTGGCTTTGTAGAAAATTTCACAGGGTCATACGTATGTAGGTTCTGTCTTACTGTTAAAACAGAAATTCAAACCACAGAGGTTAGAAGTGGTGCATTTACCCTGAGAACCAAAAACATTCATGCTGATCACCTACAGATGCTTAAGGAAAGTTAACTGACCAATTATAAAGGTGTCAAATCAACTTCTGTTTTATCCCGTTTGTCCTATTTTGACATTAACACAGGTCTTCCTCCAGACATTGTACATGACCTTTTTGAAGGAGTTGTGCCTTTTGAACTAGATTTGTGCTTGGGTGTATTGATAAAGAAAAAGTATTTCACATTGTTAACATTGAATGACGCAATAGCATCTTTCAACTTTAAGGGGACTGATAAAACCAATCAACCTCATCCCATTGCTCTCACTTTTGAATCCAATCAAAGTGTTGGGGGTAATGCACATGAGAATTGGAGTTTGATCAGATTTTTACCTTTGTTGAGCCAGCATGGCAAACCTTAACAGACCTAAGGAACGTTGTTGATCTTGTTGTCTGTCCTATCCGTACAGAAGACTCTATTTCCTACCTAGACTTTAAGATTTCTGAGCACAGAACACGATTTCAGGAGGTTTTTCCTTATTGTGACCTTAAACCAAAACATATTTTCTTGGAACATTACCCATACTTGATTCGCCAGTTTGGTCTTTATTTACCCCCTTATGGCCCCATCCACTTTAAGCTAAGATAGCTTTTTTAAAAAGATTTTGCAAAAAAAATACCCAAATGTTTTAAAAAAGGGGTGTTTTTTTCTTGCACAGGGGGAACCAGTACCGATGGACACTTTTTGCTTTTTGGTGGGGTTCTTTAAGTTACTTTGGAGGTTAAAAATGTTTCCACGGGGGAAAAATTTGATGTTTTTGGAAAGGGGAAAAAACCCCTAAAACAAAGTTTTAAAACCCTTTTGGCCACAGCCCGGTCGGGACAAAAAAGTGCAACATTTAATGGCCCCCGAACTACAGATGCGGGATGATCTTGATCCCATGGCTCAGTGGGGGGATTTCCCAGATTTCATTGAAATCATCCCAAATGGGATCCTGAAAGACCAGTTTTCATCTTTCGGTCAGAAAAATTGATGGGTGGTTTTTATTTTTGAGCATTACAGATCTTACGATCTCAAAAAAATCGTCAGACAAAGAACTGAAAGTGGTAGAGCTCCAAGACCTGGAGTGATGTATACCCGCTGGTTTTGACTAAAAAAATTGGAGGAATGCTTCTTGTAACAGTTGGAAAGATACATACACTTTTAACGGGGTGAGGTAATAGAATATTTATACAAATAATTTTGCATGCCCATAAAAAATTTTAATTTTTTTGATGGCAGCCCCATAATAGCCACATTTTTTTTTAATCAGCTTCCCTTTAATTTTTGTTTTTTTGGCCCCTTACAAGCAGCTGTAAAAACCCCACTGGGACATTAATATTTAAAAAAATGTTTTGTAAAGACTTTCAGTAGCAACCAGCCTTACTGTGTTTTTGCTCTGTTCTCAGTTTGCCATGTCATTTTCAAAACCTGCAAGACTGAAGGTGATTCTAGGGGAGAGCAACACTGAAAAGCTGACTCTTCCAAATGGCACACCAAACTCTCTGGATGAGCTGCTCAGCAAGGTGAAGGATACCTTTGGGTTAAAAGAACAACTTCAGACTGCAATACATGGACAAAGACTTTGGAAATGACTTCTTCAGTCTCAGTTCAACTTCAGCCCTTGAGGATTTGGGAACAATCAAGGTGATTCAACAAGAATCCATTCAACCTTTAACTGATGTCATTGACACAGCATCGTCGGTTTCTACAGTTCACTCCGATGACAGCAGTTCTTTGGCCTCAAATGACACTGTAATCCTCTCCTCCCCTGAATCCTTGTCATCACGGACACAACAATGGCCAGCCGTCTTTCCAATCCCCATATTTTCACATGACGCTGAGTGTCAGCTAGAAAAGGGGAATTCAGAGTTTCAAGCAAACAACAAAATGTTGACAGTCACCCCACGAATGAAGACTGACATCTTAAATAGATTAGCTGAAGAGATTTACAGATACAGAGCCTCCCAGAGGATGCGCATTTTTGTGGAGTTGCAGAGGACTTAATTAAAAAACATCCTTGTTTAAAAGAGCCCGGTTCATTCAACGGGTGCTACGGTTGAAAACAGGCTGAAGTACAAACTGGTTAACTACAGGACTTTACTCAAAATGCAGGGAAGTCCAGAGTTGTCTGTGAACTCACTTAAATCCAAAACTAGTACTTCTGTTTTTCCTGCTGCAAGAATTACAAAGCCAACTTTTATCCATCTTTTCCTTTTGGAGAAATACAAGAAAGTATGGAAAAAGAGAGACTTGAACTCTTGACAGCAGTCAAAAAGAGGAACAATGACAGGGTCGTTGCGGACAAAATGGCTCGTACATTTGCCTACAGGCGTCAGGAGGTGGTGAATGAAGAACCTGGCGTAGATGGCTTCAAGGACAGATGGCCTGCACTGTTCCAACAGAAAGAGGTAGTAATGCAGATTTAAGTTAAATTTCAAGGTTTCTTAATTAGATTTTGGAATGATTTTCAGTATTTACTTTTAAAATATTTTGCTGCAAATACTAGATGATTTTTATTTTTCAGATTAATGCAGAGTTCCAGAGGCTCGTGGCTCTTCCCCTTGAGCAGACTTTCATGACCCAGTTAGACAGTCACTCAAGTCAGCTGATCACAGTTGTCGAGTTCAAAGGAGGAGCAACACATGCCAAAATGGCTGGCATCATGAAAACCTATGACGAGGTATGCATATCATCAATGGGGATTTTTAATCAATTTATTAATCAATTACTTAATCTTTTTCTTTTTAAACTGACATTAAGATAACTACTTTCAGACTACATGTTGTTTTAATTTTCAATGGTTTCGTGTATCACTTGGGTAAAGCTGGCATCATTTAAAAATGAACAATTTTGCATTTCTACTGCATTTAGCGGTGTTATAGTAAGCCTGTATTGTGGTGGAAATTGTGTAAAGTGCAACATTTAGACCCAATGGACATAGGCACTGCCTAATATGGCATCCAGTTGTCCTCTGCGCCTGTGATCAGCCATAATACATTACTGTTACTTTATGAATCTCTTCAGATTTGGAATATTAATGAAAATTATCTTTTCCCCAGGTTGAAGACATTGACATTTGCAGGGAATGTGACTCATCACCTTTCTTGGAGAGGATGCAGAAGACCTTACTAAGGAATACTGTGTAAGTTTTACAAAGGTTTAAAGCTGCATGTCTTCACATTCAGGCAATGGGCAAATACAAGGAATGTCCTTTATTTATACCTTCTTGAATTTTTTATGGGCTGGCTGTTCAAATTGTGAACATCTGTTTGAATACAGGGGACAAATTCAGTGACTTCATTGTAAATTTAGCATATTTGTATCCTGTTTAAATCCAGACTTAATTTGAAATGGTGCTTTGCTGTTCAGCAGAGGTTATTGTCTACCACCATTATCAGCTTAAATTGCTGTTCACCAAAAAGTCAAAGAAATCAATAAAAAGTCAGAATGTATGTTTTAAAAGGCGTCATGCTAATTGGATACTACCACTAAAATATTAGACAAGCAACACAAATATGCATTTTGTGTTGAGTCCAATCCTAACATAACTATTGGCTGGATTTAGATAAGTTATTTTGCATTTATGTAAAATCTACAGACTCAGTTTTTCAGTTAAAGCCTACAATTTGTAGAAAACACACTTTGAGTTATTGAATTTTGTAATAGTTTTGAACTTTGACAATTTATAAAGGATATTTCAGATGCCTTAAACTACTTTTTCAATACAAAAGCTGTATATCTTAAACTTGAGTATTGCAATTACATGGCTTTTGTTGTACAAATTCTTTAGTCAAAGATTAGTTACAGTCTAAGTTTTAACACATTGTTTACTTCCCCACAGGGACGCAGTGGAGATGATGCGGAGATGGAACTCCAGCAGCTCAGCATGGCGGTGTTTGTTATTCGGAAGGAGGGAGAGGGATTGAAAGAACCTCCAGAAGACATAGGCATCGTCATTGAGGGAGTGGATGGGTTGCATGACCTGACTTCAGTGGCCTCAGCCTGGGCCCTGCTTCTGGGTTTGATATATGCTCTTAACCTGGCTAATCTAAAGCCTCTGCGCTTCACATTTGAAGTCTTTCAAAAAATCTTCAGCAACACAAGATGTCTCCCAAAGTTCAGAATTTGTTTGGAAGCCTTCAGAGCTCACAGTAAGGAAATGGATTGGCTTTTTCTTTTGATTGAACAGAAGAGCTCCAGGTTTTGGAAGCTTAACAAGGTTTTGAACTGAATGTTTTTAGGACTAATACACTAAGTACTGATGAGCTTTTCATATTCATTTTTCATTTTAGGAGTTGTTTTTTTTTGTTATTGACTTGTTTTATAAAGTTAAATTGTTTATCTCTGTGCAGGAGGAACTGTTGGACTGTTCACTGGAAAAATAAAGATCTGTTAGAGGGAAATAATTCATATTGTAAGACAATGCAGGCTGCTGCAGTACATGTGATATTACCACTTGCACAAAATGTTCTTAATACATTTCTATTATTTTGGGTCACCAGATTAGTCTCATAATGTTTTTTAAAGAAGGGTATTATTACATTGCTATTCTGTTTTTTTTTTCTGATGCCAGGCATTTCACTTAAAGTGTTGGACTTGATTTTAACTAGGCAGCTGTTGCACTAAATCCTTGTTTGAAAGCTTTGAGCCCAAATTCAGAGGACCACAATCATGATATCTGATTTGTATAGTTTCATCTTTCCTTACAGGTAAAATTGTTTGGGTGTTGATCTTGTTTTCACATGGGCTAGAAGATATAAAAAATGTTAACTAGTGCTTTTACATTTTACACTTAAAACGTTATGAGCAAAAGTAAAGGTGTGGATTTTCCTTTTTAAGAGGAGATAGGTACTGTAATGTGAGTCTTCAAAATCTGACCATCAGATATTTGAATTTCTGACAGGGAGCCAAGCAAATGCCATAGGTACCCTAAAGGCAGCCACGACAGGTTTATGTTTGATTGTTCTTTCTGACCAGGAACACTTCCTGTTTCTACAACCTTGCATGTTTCTGACAAAAGCAAGTATTCATAAACACAACCACACTCTTGTGAAATTTCAAAAGAAATTTCTGTTTTATGCATAATCATTTGTGCAAAAGTTTTAAGGAATGTGAGATGTTTTCAAAATAAAATGTTAAATGTTTCTTTGTGCAATGGAGATTTCTTTTTTTAGCCAACTGGAATTTCTGATTACCATGAAATAATTTTTACTCCTATTTGAAAACTAAAATGACACACCAAAACATGCATTTAAGATTTACATTTAAGCTGTATTGTTATATAAAATGTGAGTGATAATGTACTTTTGGATTATTCAGTTTTGTGATCTGTAACAACCTAAAAATTGGAGTTAAGTTTGCATAAAATTAAGTCAGAGGGATTTGAATTCTTTATTTGAAAGAAAAAAAATATTTAAGTCTGACTTAAATTTGTCAAGTTGAACAAACTTAATAAATTAACTTGGGAAAAATTTAAATGAATTGCTTCAATTGGTAACAAGTAATCGAATTAAGTTGGATCAACTATTTCTTTTTTTCAGTGTATTATGAAATAGGAGGTGGACTTATCAGTCAACTTTGACCAAACATTTTGGGCTCAGATATGTTCCAGAACTTTTAAAATGACTAGTAACCCTAGTGTGCAATTAATACAATATAAAATCCTTCATAGAGTATACTATACAGGTCAGTGGATGTTCAGGATGGGTTTTGTACCGTCTTGTTCAGAGGTTCTGGTGCCTGATATGTGAAGACTTATCAAAATGTCTGAGATGTAATATTTCACCTTTCCCCTCAGTTTGCTTGTTGGGCAACTTAGATGATGTCACCATAGAGACAAATTCAGTTGACATGGTTTTCAGTGCCTTATGTATCGCTAAGAAAGCTATCCTTATGAATTGGAAAAATAAAAACCTTCTTAATATTAACCAGTATAGAAACCTTCTGTTGGATTATGCGTGTTGAGACAGCCTCTGTTTCCACTCTGCTTTAATCGGCTCCATCACCTAGTGGGGGTGGGGCACCTTTGGCTTCATCCTGTGATGCATCGTGGCGGATGCCGGGGGGGTGTCTGGGTTTGGGGCATATGGGGTGTCCCTGGGCTGGGGTCGCTGGTGGGTCTCGCACCGGGGGCTGTGGCCCCAACCAGGGTGGGGCTTTGGTGGTTCTCGGGCGTGGCATCTGGTGGCTGCATGCGCTGCTTTTGGGGAGCCTGTGCCGGCGGACAAAGCTTACTGGCCTGGTGGCCGGGCTGCTCCTGGGCGGGTCTGGGATGGTCTTGGGGTGTCTGGGTTCCTGGGGCATGTCGCCCCCGGGCTGGGGTCCTGGCTGGGCCGGGGGGGCTTGGGTCCGGGCGGGTATGTCACTGGGGTTTTGGCCCGGCGCATGCTCTGGTGGACCGGTGGGCGTAGGGGCCTCCTAAACAGGTGGGTAGGTACCATCTCATTGCAGGTGCTCTCTCCTTCAAGGAGTGCACTCTGCGGGCGGGGTGGAGGGTCTGAGGGAGGGGGTGGGGCGGAGTCAACCTGGGTGTCTAATGTCTTATTTTTTCTGGGAATTCTTCGAATGTTGGGGTGGGTGTAGGTTTTCTTCTGGGGTGGAGGTGGGTGGTTGGCCTCGGGTGGGGAAGGGCATCGTTTGGACCTGGGTGGTTCCGGTTCGGATTCTGGTTCCTTGTCTGGGTTCCAGTTCCTGACACCGGTCCCGGTTCTGTCTGGGGGGTCGGAGGAATCTGCATGGTTTGGGTGGGCGGGCTGGCCTTTTGTGGGCTTCGGTGTGGGTTTTCTCGCGGGGCTAGTTCTGGCAGGGGTATGGGGGTCAGGCATGTTCTTGGACCTGGATGCTGTGGGTCTTCTTCTCACGGAGGTTCACTTTCGCAGGGCACTTCGTTTTTGGAGGGCTGGTGGGGGCGCATTTGCATGGTGTGGACTTTGTGCACGGCTTTTGCTTTGGGTGCTCAATGCTATGTTCTGTTCTCCGTTGTGTGGCGTGCTGTGGTGTTGGGGCGGTGGTCCTGTGCGCACGGCCCAGGCCTCTGTGTGTGGGTGCTGCAGGTTAGGCGTCGCTGGGCTCGGCGGTTGCATCGTGCTTCTCGGCCTTATACTGAGGTGGGGTTTGCTTGTCTGCTGAGGTGGGGTTTGCTTGTCTGCTGAGTGGTTCCTGGTGGGTGGTGTGTGCTTGGGGTTGGTGGTCTTCACCGTGCCCCTACCGATATATGGAAGGATGTGTGGTGTTGCTGTGACATTGGCTTGGGGGAAACTGCAGCTTGGCTTGGCTCTGTCGTTTTTACTTGGGTGCATGGATGTTGGTGGTCACGTGTCTTGGGGGAGTGCAGCCTCTTTACTGTGCGTGCTGTGGCCTTTCTGTGCCTTGGGAATGGTGGTGGGCGGGGTGGTGGATTGTGTGGTCTGCTTGACTGCCTGGCTGGCCCTGGGGGTCTCGGTTCATTTGTCTGTGGGGTGTGCATGTGCCTATGCTGGCCCGGATCTTGCATTTGGGTGGGTCTGCCATTTTGGGTTGGGTGTTTCTTGTTGGCAGCCTTGGTGTTGGTGTGGGATGTGTTTTGTTGCCCGCTTGCCTGGTTGTGGCTGCGGTCCGGTGCCAGGCTTCGGGGACTGGGCGCTCTGTTGGCTCTGCCTCGTGGGTTCGGGGGTGGTTGGGCATGTTGGTCATGTGCCTTCCTTTGTGTAGCGTGTTCTGGTTGCGCTGGGCCGGCTGGTCTGCTCTTTTTTCTGTAGTAGGGCCGCACTCTTGGTCGTTGCTGTGCACGCTTCCTGCTGATTTCTTTTTGTTGCTGGCCGGTGGCTCTTCAGGCGGGGGACTGGGTGTCATGGCTGGGGATCGAGGCCTGAGGGTTTGGATGGTTCCGGGGGCTGGCCTGGTCCCTGTCCCTAGCCTTTTGCCCGATGGATGTGCCTGTGCCTCCGCGAATGGGGGTGCCTATTGGGGTCAGCTGGGGAGCATTTTGCATTTTACCCCCCAATCCTTCCCTCCCCATCCCCGGACACCTCCCTCCGCCCACTCCAGCAAACTACCACTCATGTAGGGCCTTGGGGTGCAGGTGCGTCATTGGAGTGCCGCAAGAGTTTTCCATCTTTTCGGCCCTAATTTTATTGTACAACTCATTTATAACATTTTCATGGCATTCACATGTAGGGCCTTGGGTGTGAGTGTGGTCAATGGCATCAAGAGGGAGGGTATTTTATTAACCTAACCTCTGGTGCCTGCGCTTACCTCTAAGGGTTAAGTTGCATGTAGACATTGAGGGTTCTGGTTTGGGGGCGTTGCAGACCCTCTTCCCACCCGTTTTTCTTTTTAAATACACACTACAACAACACACATCAGCAACACATTTGAGCGGGCGGAGGTAGGCCTGGGGTCTTTTCACACCCCCGTTTGCATTGGGAGTGGGGGGCTCATTGGGTTGGGATCAGAATTCTCTGGGGGGTTGGGACTATTTTATTCTGTGGCGGCTCTGGTTAGCGGGCTGGTTTGGACCATGTTGGACCATGTCTTTTGTACATGGGCCCCTCTCCGGATGAGGACGGGGGTCGTTGGGGACTGGGGTCGGGGCGGGGAGTCGGACCAGGTTCAGTTGCTGGGGCGGTCTGCCTGTCTCCACCCCAGAGGGAAGGGGACCACCTCCTGGGTCCAGGGGCTGGTTGTCCCTATGGGGTATCGGCACCTGGACCTGGGAGTATAGAGTATGTATGGGGAGTGTGAGTGAGTGTACAACGTCCATTGTTGTTTGTCTTTGCGTTGGGTGCGTGGGTGTGAATGTTTTTATGTGAACGCATGGGGGTGGGAATGTGTGATTGTGACTGTGTGTGCCTGTTTTTTGCGTCAGGTTGAGTCTTGGGCTGCTTCCTCTCCTGGATCAGAATCAGAATTCCCTCCCCGCGACACTACCTGCCGGTGGTTAAAGTCTCTGCCTGCTGGTGTACTTGTGGTTCTCAGTATCCATGGCTGGGTGCTTTGGTGTGTGCTGGCTCACTCCCGGTGGCTGCTTGCCCGGGGCCTGGACACCTGGGCTCTGTGGGGCCTCTGCTTGGGTAGTGATATGTCCCGGGGTCTCGTGTCTCTGGGTCTATGGCTGGATCTGCTCGGGCGTTGATGGCTGCCAGCAGGGGTTGTAGGCTCGTCGCTGCAGCTCCCTGGGGCTTCTGCACTGTGGCTGCTGGGTGGTTCCCCAGGGACTCTGCCCTGCTCTCCTCTGGGGGGGTTGCAGTAGTCCCAGCGGTGGTTCTCCTGGGGTTCCTGTGCTCTGGATGGCCTTTTGATGTCTATGGCTCGGATCTCCTCTGTATCTGTCCCGGGTCCAGCGGGGCAGGTCTGTGGCTCCTCACACTCACTATTGCATATTTTTATGGAAAAACCTTGTATACAGAAGCGTGCTCACACTCAGACCCACAGGTGTTTAGATTCAGGTGTTAACAGATACACAAATATTCAATATTGAGCCGCATTTACTACTAAATACATCTTGCATTCATAAGTACCATGCACTTTTTGGTAAAAAAGCTGGTAAAATGAACATTTCTGCAGGTGTAGAAGCAGGCAGGGTGTTATCTTGTAATCTCTTCATCCTTTCTTTCCTCCATTCTTTTCTCCTTCTCTTCCTTTTTCCCCCACCTCTCTCTCTTTTGTGCTTCTTGTTTTTTCCTTTTTGTTTCTGTCTCCGTGTCCATAACAACTAAAATAATCCCAAAGCAGTTTCTAATAAAGTTTCTTTTATGAATATCAAGCAGAGCTTTAAAGTGTTAGCTGTAATGCTCCACTTGTGAAAGTAAATCCGATTAATCTGAGCTACTCTAGCGGACAGGACACGGTTAAAAAAAATAAAATAAAAAAAGAACAGCAAGGCATCTTTGTCATTTTGAAATAAAAAAATAAAACGACTGTTCTCTGTGGTTTAAAAGATGAACAACCAGAAATGAAATGTCAGCAACTAATAACAATTGAGGATTAACCTCGCCTTTAACTTTGAAGAAGCTACATCTATGTTGTTTCTTTAATGAGGGACTGTTTGCTAATGAAACACTGCAATGGACACCAATCTGGGTCACAAACCAACAGAAGGTGAGTTAAAGACAGGCGAGTCCTTGAAAACAGGATCCTAAAGATGGAAAACATGAAGCATAGTCTTTGTTTGCTGTAACTTACAGGTCAAGTTGGTTCTTTCTGTTTTTGGACGTCGGTCTGCAAAACCTCTACACAACATGGCCATCTTAGCCAAATGCCTGCTGTGTTCTAATTGGCTGAGATAAACTGGCATTGGCCTTTACCCTATAGCTCTGTTGAGTTATTGGTTTTTAACAGCAGAGAAACCTCTGACTTGTGCTTCCTGTTTGCTTTGTGGTTCTTCACACAACCAACAGTTCATACATTTAGAGGCTCTAAAGTTGGCCTAGCAGACAGCTACTTTATAAATCCACTTTAGAACACTTGAATTTGCAACAAGACAAGTTATTTTATATCTGTGCTTTGCAAACATCTTCTCTGTGATCTAACTACATTCTTCTGCAAAACAGACAAACTGAGGAGCCTTTTCACACTGGGACAAGTTCTTCAGTTTGACCCAATGCAGATCAGCTTTTAATGACATATCTGCAATAAATGGAGCATTGTTGAAGTACTGGCAGGTGTTGCAGTCATGGTCAGGGTAGTACTGTTTACACATCAGGATATAATGAAAACAATCTGATCCTTACATGATCTACAGCAAAACGTAGGGAAATTAGGACCTTCTAAGCCTGCTGTGAGGACATCAGGAAGTGGACCAATAAGGTTTTGGAGGACCTGTTTGAACAGGATGAGTTTGATGCTGCAAGATCATTGACTGCTCTATGTGAGGCTACCTGAGCACCAACCTGTAGCAGATTATGTTCTAAAAACACCCAGCCCTGGTTCACAGCCAAAGTCAGAAGGTTAAGACATGAAAAGCAGGAAGCATTTAAAAGAGGAGACAGAGCCAGAGGTAGTGGAAGAGGTTCAACAAGGTGCTGAGAGAGGACACCATAACAGAGACCTGCCTCCACCTTACCATCCCCTCTGTTGGAGAGAGGACCATTAGCTCCTTAAAGATGTGTTTCCACTGCAGGAACCTTTTCCAGGAACCAGGGTAGTTCTCTGGGGCCTTTCTTTACTCCTGAAAGTTCCGCTACATCTACCAAAGTAAAACCAGATCATCAGGACAGGAAAAAACCCCAGACAGCAGCGCTGTGGGAACGTCTGGATGATGAGAAGATGCTATTTCTTACTGCTTGAATGTTTTCAGCATTTTGTTTCAGTTTTCTCCCAGTTTTAAACTCATGGAATGTTTATTTTAAACTTGTATTTTTTTCAAAGCACAAAATGTAAAAAAACATTTATTACAGATATCTCAGTATAACGCAGAGCTTCCAGATAACATTAAGTTAAAAAGATAAAATTTTGCTGTAGGGAGAAACTGTGAAACGTGCGGTGCACAGAAAAGGGATATTTGTAGTGAATTACTGCAAACAAACAACTTGTTGAATGATCAGCGACTCACTCCTTCCTGATAATAAAACGGTTGTCTGTTCGAACCGGTTTAGTTCTACGTCTGCATCAGATCCAGACAGCGCCATCTAGCTGCTGCATTGAGCTCAATCATTGTCATGATCAACACCTTTTTGTGGTTTTGCTGATTGCACTCACCTAATTTCCGTTAATCCCTGCTGTATTATTGTTCCTGTTTTCTGTTCCTTCATTGCTGGGTCGGCTGTTTTCATTCTGAGCTGCAGTTTTCGCTCCTGTTGTCATCCCCAGATTCCTTCGTTGTTATGAGAGACATTAAATTAATCCACCGTGTGCCTGTCGATGCCCTGTTGCCACTTTGGTCTTCCTCAACCTCGAACCCTGTCAATCACAACTCAATGCTGATCATCATATTGAAGTGAAAATTCCTCCCATATTTCTATAAGGGAGACTGTCGCCACAATCTATGTGAAGAACTTTAAATCTTTAAAACCATTCAGGACGTCACATAAAAATAGAAAATCACTTAGAAGCCGCCATCGCCACGGACTCTGCTTAAAGTTTGCTCCCAACACTTGATTATAAAAGGAATCTTGAGCTGAGGAGGCCAACATGTCATTGCATTAGTGAGACACATTAGCACGTCATAAATAGTTTGAACATATGTTGAATTAAATTTCTACGCATAAAAGGGCGTTACTGGGGCCCCAGTATGGGTCCAGTCCGTAGCTCTGATTACATTCAGAAATCAGCTCCTCGCTGCAATGAGAGCCACAGTTTAGGGGAACTTTCTTTATCTGAGCAACATCTGGATGAGGCCGACCCATATAGCTGGCACGGCCCGGTTCAGGGATGACTGTTAAATACCCGACCTGTCAGTCAGCTCCCTCTGAGAAGCTCTGGTTGAAAGGACTGCAGGGTAGTGAGAACTGGAACTGGTACTAGTGGTTCTGTTTCCCTCTGAGGTCAGCTCCATGCAGAGCTCCAAGATGATTGTCCTGGACAATCTGAACCAGCTGATGAGCCATGCATCATCATGTTGCCCAGCAGGTTCAGAGGATCTCTGACTTCTTCCATCAGTGATGTCCTTCTGCTGAACACAAAGCTGCATCGTTCCACAATTAGGAGCAACTTAGCAGCTGTTTTTATGGACATGTCTGATTGTCTCCAGCTGGTCCACCTTAGGACCATCAAACCTGACTTCTTAGGAGTTAATCTGCTGATCCGACACCCTTTATTCTCAGGAGAATGAAAGTGTGTCCTAGATGATTACATCCTTTTCTGCTCCTCAGCACTCTGACCGATGAGCGTGTTCCATCTACAGGTGAGAGAAACAGAGGAGTTTCACAGTTTCCATCCGACTGAGGTTGTTTCCTTCGTTTTCTGAGGTTGTTTCCATCCGACTGAGGTTGTTTTCCTTTATTTTCTGAGGTTGTTTCCATCGTTTTTTCTCGTTGTTTCCTTCATTTTCTGAGGTTGTTTCCATCGTTTTCTGAGGTTGTTTCCATCGTTTTTCTGAGGTTGTTTTCCTTCATTTTTCTGAGGTTGTTTCGCTCGTTTCCTAAGGTTGTTCCATCGTTTTTCTGAGGTTGTTTCCTTCATTTCTGAGGTTGTTTTCCATCATTTTCTGAGGTTGTTTCCTTCATTTTTCTGAGGTTTGTTCCATCGTTGTTTTCTGAGGTTGTTTGCATCGTTGTTCTGAGGTGTTTTCCATCGGTTTTCTGAGTTGTTTCCCTTCATTTTCTGAGTTTTTCCATCGTTTTCTAGGTTGTTTCCATCGTTTTCTGAGGTTTTTGTCCATCATTTTCTGAGGTTGTTTCCATCCCGCCTGAGGTTTTGTTTCCATCGTTTTTCTTCGGTTGTTTCCTTCGTTTTCTGAGGGTTGTTTCGCTCGTTTTTTCTGAGGTTGGTTTCCCTTCATTTTCTGAGGTTGTTTTCCATCATTTTCTGAGGTTGTTTCCATCGTTTTCTGAGGTTGTTTCCATCGTTTTCTGAGGTGGTTGTTTCCATCGTTTTGTCTGTGGTTGTTTTCCATCGTTTTCTGAGGTTGTTTCCTTCTTTTCTGAGGTTGTTTGTCATCGTTTTTCTAAAGGTTGTTTTTCATCGGTTTTCTGAGGTTGTTTCCTTCATTTTTCTGAGGTTGTTTCTTCCATTTTCTGAGGTTGTTTCCATCATTTTTCTGAGGTTGTTTCCATCGTTTTCTAGGTTGTTTCCATCGTTTTCACTGAGGTTTGTTCCATCATTTTGCTGAGGGTTTGTTTCCTTCAGGTTTTCTGAGGTTGTTTCCATCGTTTTCTGAGGTTGTTTCCATCATTTTCTGAGGTTGTTTTCAATCCGACTGAGGCTGTTTCCATCGTTTTCCTGAGGTGTTTTCCTTCTTTTTCTGAGGTTGTTTTCCATCGTTTTCCTGAGGTTGTTTTCCTTCGTTTTCTGAGGTTGGTTTCCATCGTTTTCCTGAGGTTGTTTTCCATCGTTTCTGAGGTTGTTTCCATCGTTTTTCTGAGGTTTGGTTTCCTTCGTTTTCTGAGGTTGTTTCCATCGTTTTCTGGTGTTTGTTTCCATCGTTTTCTGAGGTTTTTCCTTCATTTTCTGAGGTTGTTTGCCTCGTTTTCCTAAGTTGTTTCATCGTTTTTCCTGGGTTTTTTCCTTCATTTTCTGAGGTTGTTTCCGATCATTTTTCTGGGGGTTGTTTCCTTCCTTTTTCTGAGGTTGTTTTTTCCATCGTTTTCTGTGGTTGTTTCCATCGTTTGTCTGAGTTTTGTCCTTCATTTTCTGAGGTTGTTTCCATCGTTTTCCTAAGGTTGGTTTCCATCGTTTTCTGAGGTTGTTTCCATCATTTTCTGAGGTGTGTTTCCCTTCGTTTTTCTGAGGTTGTTTCCATCTTTCTGGTTGTTTCCATCATTTTCTGAGATTGTTTCATCCGACTGAGGCTGTTTCCATCCGTTTTCTGAGGTTGTTTCCTTCGTTTTTTCTGAGGTTTGTTTCACCTGTCGTTTTCTGAGGTTGTTTTCCTTCGTTTTCTGAAGGTTGGTTTCATCGTTTTCTGAGGTTTTTCCATCGTTTGCTGAGGTTGTCTCCATCGTTTTCTGAGGTGGTTTTCCATCGTTTTCTGAGGTTTTTCATCGTTTTCCTGAGGTTGTTTTCCTCATTTTGCTGAGTGTTTCCATCGTTTTCCTGAGGTTGTTTCCATCTTTTCACTGGGTTGTTTCCATCTTTTTCTGAGGTTGTTTCGCATCCAACTGAGGTTGTTTTCCATCTTTTTCCTTGCGGTGGTTTCCATTTCGTTTTCTGATGGTTGTTTTCCATCGTTTTCTGGAAAGTTTGTTTCCTTCATTTTCCTGAGGTTGTTTTCCATCGTTTTTCTGAGGTTGTTTCCTTCGTTTTCTGAGGTTGTTTCCATCGTTTTCTGAGGTTTTGTTCCATCGTTTTTCTGTGGTTGTTTCCCATCGTTGTTTCTGAGTTGTTTTCCTTCGTTTTCTGAGGTTGTTTCCATCCGACTGATGTGTTGTTTCCTTTTATTTTCTGAGGTTGTTTCCCATCGTTTTTCTCGGTGTGTTTCCTTCCGATTTTCTGAGGTTGTTTCCATCGTTTTCTGAGGTTGTTTCCATCGTTTTTCTGAGGTTGGTTTCCTTCATTTTCTGGGTTTGTTTTCCATCGTTCCTAAGGTTGTTTCCATCGTTTTCTGAGGTGTTTCCTCATTTTCTGAGGTTGTTTTCCATCATTTTCTGAGGTTGTTTCCTTCATTTTCTGAGGTTTTTTCATCGTTTTCTGAGGTTGTTTGGCATCGTTTTACTGAGGTTTTTCCATCGTTTTCTGAGGTTGTTTCCTTCATTTTCGAGTTGTTTCCATCGTTTTTCTGAGGTTGTTTCCATGATTTTTCTGAGGTTTGTTCCATCATTTTCTGAGGGTTTGTTTGGGTCCATCCGACTGAGGTTGTTTTCCATCGTTTTTCTTCGTGTTTTTCCTTCGTTTTCTGAGGTTGTTTCCATCGTTTTCGAGGTTGTTTTCCTTCATTTTCTGAGGTTGTTTCCATCGTTTTTCTGAGTTGTTTCCATCGTTTTTGAGGTTGTTTCCTTCATTTTCTGAGGTTGTTTCCAAGTTTTCCTAAGGTTGTTTCCATCGTTTCTGAGTTTGTTCCTTCATTTTCTGAGGTTGTTTCCATCTTTTCTGAGGTTGTTTCCTTCATTTTCTGAGGTTGTTTCCATCGTTTTCTTAAGTTGGTTTCCATCATTTCTGAGGTTTTCCATCCGACTGAGGTTTGTTTTCCATCGTTTTCTTCGGTTGTTTCCTTCGTTTTCCTGAGGTGTTTCCATCGTTTTCTGAGGTTGTTTCCTTCATTTTCTGAGTTGTTTCCATCGTTTTCTGAGGTTGTTTCCTTCGTTTTCTGAGGTTGTTTTTCCATCGTTTCTGAGGTTGTTTTCCATCGGTTTTCTGTGGTTGTTTCCATCGTTTTCTGAGGTTGTTTTCCTTCGGTTTTTCTGAGGTGTTTGCCATCGTTTTCTAAGGTTGTTTCCATCGTTTTCTGAGGTTGTTTCTTCATGTTTTTCCTGAGGTTGTTTTCCTTCATTTTCCTAGTTGTTTTCCATCTTTTTGAGGTTGTTTCCATCGTTTTCTGAGGTTTTGTTTCCATCATTTTCTGAGGTTGTTTCCTTCGTTTTCTGAGGTTGTTTTCCATCGTTTTCTGAGGTTGTTTCCCATCATTTTCTGAGGTGTTTCTCCGACTGAGGCTGTTTCCATCGTTTTCTGGGTTGTTTCCTCATTTCTGAGGTTGTTTCCATTCGTTTTCTGAGGTTTTTTCCCTTCGTTTTCTGAGGTTTGTTTCCATTGTTTTCTGAGGTTGTTTCCATCGGTTTTCTGGGTTTGTTTCCTTTCGTTTCTGAGGTTGTTTTCCATCGTTTTTCTGTGGTTGTTTCCATCGTTTTTCTGAGGTTGTTTCCTTCATTTTCTGAGGTTGTTTCACCATCGTTTCCTAAGGTTGGTTTCCATCGTTTTCTGAGGTTTGTTTCCTTCATTTTCTGAGGTTGTTTTCCCATCATTTTTCTGAGTTGGTTTCCTCAATTTTCTGAGGTTGTTTCATCGTTTTTCTGAGTTTGTTTCATCGTTTGCTGAGGTTGTCTCCATCGTTTCTGAGGTTGTTTCCATCGTTTTTCTGTGGTTGTGGTTGTCCGTCGTTTTCTAAGGTTGTTTCCGTCGTTTTCTGAGGTTGTTTCCGTCGTTTTTTTGAGGTTGTTTCCATCGTTTTCTAAGGTTGTTTCCATCGTTTTCTTAGGTTGTTTCCATCGTTTTCTGAGGTTGTTTCCATCCGACTGAGGTTGTTTACATCGTTTTCTTCGGTTGTTTCCTTCATTTTCTGAGGTTGTTTCCATCGTTTTCTGAGGTTGTTTCCATCGTTTTCTGAGGTTGTTTCCATCATTTTCTGAGGTTGTTTCCATCGTTTTCTGAGGTTGTTTCCTTCATTTTCTGAGGTTGTTTCCATCGTTTTCTGAGGTTTTTTCCTTCATTTTCTGAGGTTGTTTCCATCGTTTTCTAAGGTTGTTTCCATCGTTTTCTGAGGTTGTTTCCTTCATTTTCTGAGGTTGTTTCCATCGTTTTCTAAGGTTGTTTCCATCGTTTTCTTAGGTTGTTTCCATCATTTTCTGAGGTTGTTTCCATCCGACTGAGGCTGTTTCCATCGTTTTCTTCGGTTGTTTCCTTCGTTTTCTTCGGTTGTTTCCATCGTTTTCTTCGGTTGTTTCCTTCATTTTCTGAGGTTGTTTCCATCATTTTCTGAGGTTGTTTCCTTCGTTTTCTGAGGGTGTTTCCTTCGTTTTCTGAGGTTGTTTCCATCGTTTTCTGTGGTTGTTTCCATCGTTTTTCTGAGGTTGTTTCCTTCATTTTCTGAGGTTGTTTCCATCGTTTCCTAAGGGGTGTTTCCATCATTTTCTGAGGTTGTTTTCCTTCATTTTCTGAGGTTGTTTCCATCATTTTCTGAGGTTGTTTCCTTCATTTTCTGAGGTTGTTTCCATCGTTTTCTGAGGTTTGTTTCCTTCGTTTTCTGAGGTTGTTTCCTTCGTTTCTGAGGTTGTTTCTTCGTTTTCTGAGGTTGTTTCCATCGTTTTCTGAGGTTGTTTCCTTCATTTTCTGAGGTTGTTTCCATCGTTTTCTGAGGTTGTTTCCCATCGTTTTCTGAGGTTTTTCCTTCATTTTCTGAGGTTGTTTCCATCATTTTTCTGAGGTTGTTTCCATCGTTTTCTGAGGTTGTTTCCTTCGTTTTCTGAGGTTGTTTCCATCGTTTTCTGTGGTTGTTTCCATCGTTTTCTGTGGTTGTTTCCATCGTTTTCTGAGGTTGTTTCCTTCATTTTCTGAGGTTGTTTCCATCGTTTCCTAAGGTTGTTTCCATCGTTTTCTGAGGTTGTTTCCTTCATTTTCTGAGGTTGTTTCCATCATTTTCTGAGGTTGTTTCCTTCATTTTCTGAGGTTGTTTCCGTCGTTTTCTGAGGTTGTTTCCGTCGTTTTCTGAGGTTGTTTCCGTCGTTTTCTGAGGTTGTTTCCGTCGTTTTCTGAGGTTGTTTCCGTCGTTTTCTGAGGTTGTTTCCATCGTTTTCTAAGGTTGTTTCCATCGTTTTCTTAGGTTGTTTCCATCGTTATCTGAGGTTGTTTCCATCCGACTGAGGTTGTTTCCATCGTTTTCTTCGGTTGTTTCCTTCATTTTCTGAGTTTGTTTCCATCGTTTTTCTGAGTTGTTTCCATCGTTTGCTGAGGTTGTTTCCATCATTTTCTGAGGTTGTTTCCATCGTTTTCTGAGGTTGTTTCCATCATTTTCTGAGGTTGTTTCCATCGTTTTCTGAGGTTGTTTCCTTCATTTTCTGAGGTTGTTTCCATCGTTTTCTGAGGTTGTTTCCATCGTTTTCTGAGGTTGTTTCCTTCTTTTTCTGAGGTTGTTTCCATCGTTTTCTAAGGTTTTTTTCCATCGTTTCTGAGGTTTGGGTTTCCTTCTTTTCTGAGGTTGTTTCCATCGTTTTCTGAGGTTTTCCTTCATTTTCTGAGGTTGTTTCCTTCATTTTCTGAGGTTGTTTCCATCGTTTTCTGAGGTTGTTTCCATCATTTTCTGAGGTTGTTTCCTTCGTTTTCTGAGGTTGTTTCCTTCATTTTCTGTGGTTGTTTCCATCGTTTTCTGAGGTTGTTTCCTTCATTTTCTGAGGTTGTTTCCATCGTTTCCTAAGGTTGTTTCCATCGTTTTCTGAGGTTGTTTCCTTCATTTTCTGAGGTTGTTTCCTTCATTTTCTGAGGTTGTTTCCATCGTTTTCTGAGGTTGTTTCCATCGTTTTCTGAGGTTGTTTTCAAGGTTGTTTCCATCGTTTTTCTGGGGTTGTTTCCATCCGACTGAGTTGTTTCCATCGTTTTTGGGTTTTGTTTCCTTCGTTTTCTGAGGTGTTTCCATCGTTTTCTGAGGTTGTTTCCTTCATTTTCTGAGGTTTTGTTTCCATCGTTTTTAAGTTTGTTTCCATCCATTTTTCTGAGGTTGTTTCCTTCGTTTTCTGAGGGTTTTTCCCTTCGTTTTTCTGAGGTTGTTTCCCATCGTTTTCTGGGGTTTTTCCATCGTTTTCTGAGGTTGTTTCCTTCATTTTCTGAGGTTGTTTCCATCGTTTCCTAAGGTTGTTTCCATCATTTTCTGAGGTTGTTTCCTTCATTTTCTGAGGTTGTTTCCATCATTTTCTGAGGTTGTTTCCTTCATTTTCTGAGGTTGTTTCCATCGTTTTCTGAGGTTGTTTCCTTCGTTTTCTGAGGTTGTTTCCTTCGTTTTCTGAGGTTGTTTCCTTCGTTTTCTGAGGTTGTTTCCATCGTTTTCTGAGGTTGTTTCCTTCATTTTCTGAGGTTGTTTCCATCGTTTTCTGAGGTTGTTTCCATCGTTTTCTGAGGTTGTTTCCTTCATTTTCTGAGGTTGTTTCCATCATTTTCTGAGGTTGTTTCCATCGTTTTCTGAGGTTGTTTCCTTCGTTTTCTGAGGTTGTTTCCATCGTTTTCTGTGGTTGTTTCCATCGTTTTCTGTGGTTGTTTCCATCGTTTTCTGAGGTTGTTTCCTTCATTTTCTGAGGTTGTTTCCATCGTTTCCTAAGGTTGTTTCCATCGTTTTCTGAGGTTGTTTCCTTCATTTTCTGAGGTTGTTTCCATCATTTTCTGAGGTTGTTTCCTTCATTTTCTGAGGTTGTTTCCTTCGTTTTCTGAGGTTGTTTCCGTCGTTTTCTGAGGTGTTTCCGTCGTTTTCTGAGGTTGTTTCCGTCTTTTTTCTGGGTTGTTTCCGTCGTTTCTGAGGTTTTTTCCGTCTTTTTTCTGAGGTTGTTTCCATCGTTTTAAGGTTGTTTCCATCGTTTTCTTAGGTTGTTTCCCATCGTTATCTGAGGTTGTTTCCATCCGACTGAGGTTGTTTCCATCGTTTTCCTTCGGTTGTTTCCTTCATTTTCTGAGATTGTTTCCATCGTTTTCTGAGGTTGTTTCCATCGTTTGCTGAGGTTGTTTCCATCATTTTCTGGAGGTTGTTTCCTTCATTTCTGAGGTTGTTTCCATCGTTTTCTGAGGTTGTTTCCATCGTTTTCTGAGGTTGTTTCCTTCATTTTCTGAGGTTTTTTCCATCGTTTTCTAAGGTTGTTTCCATCGTTTTTCTGAGGTTGTTTCCTTCGTTTTCTGAGGTTTTTTCCATCTTTTTTCTGAGGTTTTTTCCTTCATTTTCTGGGTTTTGTTTCCTTCATTTTCTGAGGTTTTTTTCCATCGTTTCTGAGGTTGTTTCCATCATTTTCTGAGGTTGTTTCCTTCGTTTCTGAGGTTGTTTCCTTCATTTTCTGTGGTTTTTTTCCATCGTTTTCTGAGGTTGTTTCCTTCATTTTCTGAGGTTGTTTCCATCGTTTCCTAAGTTTTTCCATCGTTTTTCTGAGGTTGTTTCCTTCATTTTCTGAGGTTGTTTCCTTCATTTTCTGAGGTTGTTTCCCCATCGTTTTCTGAGTTGTTTCCATCTTGTTTTCTGAGTTTTTTTTAAAGGTTGTTTCCATCGTTTTCTGTGGTTGTTTTCCATCCGACTGAGTTGTTTCCATCGTTTCTTCGGTTGTTTCCTTCGTTTTCTGAGGTTGTTTCCATCGTTTTCTGAGGTTGTTTCCTTCATTTTCTGAGGTTGTTTCCATCGTTTTCTAAAGTTGTTTCCATCATTTTCTGAGGTTGTTTCCTTCGTTTTCTGAGGGTGTTTCCTTCGTTTTCTGAGGTTGTTTCCATCGTTTTCTGTGGTTGTTTCCATCGTTTTCTGAGGTTGTTTCCTTCATTTTCTGAGGTTGTTTCCATCGTTTCCTAAGGTTGTTTCCATCATTTTCTGAGGTTGTTTCCTTCATTTTCTGAGGTTGTTTCCATCATTTTCTGAGGTTGTTTCCCCTTCCATTTTCTGAGGTTTTTCCATCGTTTTTCTGAGGTTGTTTCCTTTGTTTTCTGAGGTTGTTTTCCTTCGTTTTCTGAGGTTGTTTCCTTCGTTTTCTGAGGTTGTTTCCATCGTTTTCTGAGGTTGTTTCCTTCATTTTCTGAGGTTGTTTCCATCGTTTTCTGAGGTTGTTTCCATCGTTTTCTGAGGTTGTTTCCTTCATTTTCTGAGGTTGTTTCCATCATTTTCTGAGGTTGTTTCCATCGTTTTCTGAGGTTGTTTCCTTCGTTTTCTGAGGTTGTTTTCCATCGTTTTCTGTGGTTGTTTCCATCGTTTTCTGTGGTTGTTTCCCCCTTTTTCTGAGGTTGTTTCCTTCTTTTTCTGAGGTTTTTTTCCATCGTTTCCTAAGGTTGTTTCCATCGTTTTCTGAGGTTGTTCCTTCATTTTCTGAGGTTTGTTTCCATCATTTTCTGAGGTTGTTTCCTTCATTTTCTGAGGTTGTTTCCTTCGTTTTTCTGAGGTTGTTTTCCGTCGTTTTCTGAAGGTTGTTTCCGTCGTTTTCTGAGGTTTTTCCGTCTTTTTCTGAGGTTGTTTCCGTCGTTTTCTGAGGTTGTTTCCGTCGTTTTCTGAGGTTGTTTCCATCGTTTTCTAAGGTTGTTTCCATCGTTTTCTTAGGTTGTTTCCATCGTTATCTGAGGTTGTTTCCATCCGACTGAGGTTGTTTCCATCGTTTTCTTCGGTTGTTTCCTTCATTTTCTGAGATTGTTTCCATCGTTTTCTGAGGTTGTTTCCATCGTTTGCTGAGGTTGTTTCCATCATTTTCTGAGGTTGTTTCCATCGTTTGCTGAGGTTGTTTCCATCATTTTCTGAGGTTGTTTCCATCGTTTTCTGAGGTTGTTTCCTTCATTTTCTGAGGTTGTTTCCATCGTTTTCTGAGGTTGTTTCCATCGTTTTCTGAGGTTGTTTCCTTCATTTTCTGAGGTTGTTTCCATCGTTTTCTAAGGTTGTTTCCATCGTTTTCTGAGGTTGTTTCCTTCGTTTTCTGAGGTTGTTTCCATCGTTTTCTGAGGTTGTTTCCTTCATTTTCTGAGGTTGTTTCCTTCATTTTCTGAGGTTGTTTCCATCGTTTTCTGAGGTTGTTTCCATCATTTTCTGAGGTTGTTTCCTTCGTTTTCTGAGGTTGTTTCCTTCATTTTCTGTGGTTGTTTCCATCGTTTTCTGAGGTTTTTTTCCTTCAATTTTCTGAGGTTTTTCCATCGTTTTCCAAAGGGTTTTGTTCCATCGTTTTTCTGAGGTTGTTTCCTTCATTTTCTGAGGTTGTTTCCTTCATTTTCTGAGGTTGTTTCCATCGTTTTCTGAGGTTGTTTCCATCGTTTTCTGAGGTTGTTTTCAAGGTTGTTTCCATCGTTTTCTGTGGTTGTTTCCATCCGACTGAGGTTGTTTCCATCGTTTTCTTCGGTTGTTTCCTTCGTTTTCTGAGGTTGTTTCCATCGTTTTCTGAGGTTGTTTCCTTCATTTTCTGAGGTTGTTTCCATCGTTTTCTAAAGTTGTTTCCATCGTTTTCTGAGGTTGTTTCCTTCATTTTCTGAGGTTGTTTCCATCGTTTTCTGAGGTTGTTTCCTTCATTTTCTGAGGTTGTTTCCATCGTTTTCTGAGGTTGTTTCCTTCGTTTTCTGAGGTTGTTTTCCATCGTTTTCTGAGGTTGTTTCCTTCATTTTCTGAGGTTGTTTCCATCGTTTTCTAAAGTTGTTTCCATCGTTTTTTTGAGGTTTTTTTCCTTCATTTTCTGAGGTTGTTTCCATCGTTTTTCTGAGGTTGTTTCCTTCATTTTCTGAGGTTGTTTTCCATCGTTTTCTGAGGTTGTTTCCTCGTTTTCTGAGGTTGTTTCCCATCGTTTTCTAAGGTTGTTTCCATCGTTTTCTGAGGTTTGTTTCCTTTCATTTTCTGAGGTTTTGTTTCCATCGTTTTCTGTTTCCATCGTTTTCTGAGGTTGTTTCCTTCATTTTCTGAGGTTGTTTCCATCGTTTTCTGAGGTTGTTTCCTTCGTTTTCTGAGGTTGTTTCCATCGTTTTCTGAGGTTGTTTCCTTCATTTTCTGAGGTTGTTTCCATCGTTTTCTGTTTCCATCGTTTTCTGAGGTTGTTTCCTTCATTTTCTGAGGTTGTTTCCTTCGTTTTCTGAGGTTGTTTCCATCGTTTTCTGAGGTTGTTTCCATCATTTTCTGAGGTTGTTTCCATCCGACTGAGGCTGTTTCCATCGTTTTCTGAGGTTGTTTCCATCGTTTTCTGAGGTTGTTTCCTTCATTTTCTGAGGTTGTTTCCATCGTTTTCTGTTTCCATCGTTTTCTGAGGTTGTTTCCTTCATTTTCTGAGGTTGTTTCCTTCGTTTTCTGAGGTTGTTTCCATCGTTTTCTGAGGTTGTTTCCATCATTTTCTGAGGTTGTTTCCATCCGACTGAGGTTGTTTCCATCATTTTCTGTTTCCATCGTTTTCTGAGGTTGTTTCCTTCATTTTCTGAGGTTGTTTCCTTCGTTTTCTGAGGTTGTTTCCTTCATTTTCTGAGGTTGTTTCCATCGTTTTCTGTTTCCATCGTTTTCCTGAGGTTGTTTCCTTTATTTTCTGAGGTTGTTTCCATCGTTTTCGAGGTTGTTTCCTTCGTTTTCGAGGTTGTTTCCATCGTTTTCTGAGGTTGTTTCCATCGTTTTCTGAGGTTGTTTCCTTCGTTTTCTGAGGTTGTTTCCATCGTTTTCTGAGGTTGTTTCCATCGTTTTCTGAGGTTGTTTCCTTCGTTTTCTGAGGTTGTTTCCATCGTTTTCTGAGGTTGTTTCCATCGTTTTCTGAGGTTGTTTCCATCGTTTCTGGGGGTTGTTTCCTTCGTTTTCTGAGGTTGTTTCCTTCGTTTTCTGAGGTTGTTTCCTTCGTTTTCTGAGGTTGTTTCCATCGTTTTCTGAGGTTGTTTCCTTCATTTTCTGAGTGTTTCCATCGTTTTCTGAGGTTGTTTCCATCGTTTTCTGAGGTTGTTTCCATCCGACTGAGGTTGTTTCCATCGTTTTCTTCGGTTGTTTCCATCGTTTTCTGAGGTTGTTTCCATCCGACTGAGGTTGTTTCCATCGTTTTCTTCGGTTGTTTCCATCGTTTTCTTCGGTTGTTTCCATCGTTTTCTGAGGTTGTTTCCATCGTTTTCTGAGGTTGTTTCCATCGTTTTCTGAGGTTGTTTCCTTCGTTTTCTGAGGTTGTTTCCATCTTTTCTGAGGTTGTTTCCTTCGTTTTCTGAGGTTGTGTTTCCATCGTTTTCTGAGGTTGTTTCCTTCATTTTCTGAGGTTGTTTCCATCGTTTCCTAAGGTTGTTTCCATCGTTTTCTGAGGTTGTTTCCTTCATTTTCTGAGGTTGTTTCCATCATTTTCTGAGGTTGTTTCCTTCATTTTCTGAGGTTGTTTCCTTCATTTTCTGAGGTTGTTTCCATCGTTTTCTGAGGTTGTTTCCATCGTTTTCTGAGGTTGTTTCCATCGTTTTCTGTGGTTGTTTCCGTCGTTTTCTAAGGTTGTTTCCATCGTTTTCTGAGGTTGTTTCCATCGTTTTCTGAGGTTGTTTCCGTCGTTTTCTGAGGTTGTTTCCGTCGTTTTCTAAGGTTGTTTCCATCGTTTTCTTAGGTTGTTTCCATCGTTTTCTGAGGTTGTTTCCATCATTTTCTGAGGTTGTTTCCATCCGACTGAGGTTGTTTCCATCGTTTTCTTCGGTTGTTTCCTTCATTTTCTGAGGTTGTTTCCATCGTTTTCTGAGGTTGTTTCCATCGTTTTCTGAGGTTGTTTCCTTCATTTTCTGAGGTTGTTTCCATCGTTTTCTGAGGTTGTTTCCATCGTTTTCTTAGGTTTTTTCCATCGTTTTCTGAGGTTGTTTCCATCGTTTTCTGAGGTTGTTTCCATCGTTTTCTGAGGTTGTTTCCATCGTTTTCTGAGGTTGTTTCCTTCGTTTTCTGAGGTTGTTTCCATCGTTTTCTGAGGTTGTTTCCATCATTTTCTGAGGTTGTTTCCATCGTTTTCTGAGGTTGTTTCCATCGTTTTCTGAGGTTGTTTCCTTCGTTTTCTGAGGTTGTTTCCATCGTTTTCTGTGGTTGTTTCCATCGTTTTCTAAAGTTGTTTCCATCGTTTTCTGAGGTTGTTTCCATCGTTTTCTGAGGTTGTTTCCATCGTTTTCTGAGGTTGTTTCCTTCATTTTCTGAGGTTGTTTCCATGGTTTTCTGAGGTTGTTTCCATCGTTTTCTAAGGTTGTTTCCATCTTCTTCTGAGGTTGTTTCCATCATTTTCTGAGGTTGTTTCCTTCATTTTCTGAGGTTGTTTCCATCGTTTTCTGAGGTGTGTTACGTTATTGAGGCTGAATGTGATTCAGTTTCATCGCTCTGGTTTAAACCATAAAAGCTCAAAGTCA
Source organism: Crenichthys baileyi (assembly GCA_036173005.1). Lineage (NCBI taxonomy): Eukaryota > Metazoa > Chordata > Actinopteri > Cyprinodontiformes > Goodeidae > Crenichthys > Crenichthys baileyi. The sequence goes on along the minus strand of JAHHUM010000306.1, from coordinate 81,715 downwards.
TGAAGAAACATCAGGTTTGATGCTCCATGAATCAAACTGGATGGAGTCATATTTCAGTGGATTTAAGGGAGGTTTAGTTTTCTGTAGTTTATTGTTGTTGGATGAAAAAGCTTGCTTGGATTTACGCACACTTTCGCACCGCAAGATTTCTGTACGTAAGTCCGCTTCATACATGAGGCCCCTGGTCTCTGATCCTCTCCATGCACCTTGGGAGTCGGTGAAGTTGTGCCAGAAACTTTTGGATTAAAGTAAAAACACATCTGTTTATTCTTTGAAACTATTAAACTTTTACACATTTAAATATTCGAATTTGAAACTGATGAAAACTGCCTGGTTTCAGGAACACGGAGAGCAGAACCTCCCAAACTTGGACTCAGTGGATAAGGAAAACAACTCAAGATGTAAGCGACTGGAAGATGGTATTCATTCAGAACTCTGCATTAGAGTCTCGCAGAACAACAGTGTGGTGTCAGTTTGTTTCAGAACCTCAGATTGTCATGCTGAGATCAATTTAGTCTAGAAATCCTGCCAAGAACAAAGGATCCAGTTATGTTCAGTCCTGGTCCATTTGTTTATTCACATCACAGCCCAACACCAATCAGGTGTAGCACAGTTCCAAACAATGTGGTTCAGAAATATCAGATTCAGCTTTATTGCCAAGTTTGTTCAGACAAACAAGGAATTTGACTCCGATCCACTTTGCTCTCAATAATAAAGAATATCTTTTTAAATGTACATATAAACACAATTAATTTCACAACAGAATATAATGTGAGATCAGTCCAAGTATACATGGTGTTGTTCTGGAGCTCTGACTGTTAAGAGTTCATCGGACAAAAAGTCTGGAGGAAGAAACTGTCTCTGTGGAGGCTGGTTTTAGCAGACAGCGCTCTGTAGCGCCACCTGAAGGTGAAAAATATAAGAGCTCATTAAGTAAAAATCTTTCAGGAAACCAGGAGATTGCATCAACATTTGGAGCGGTCTCTCCAAATCATAAGACAGAACCAGAACCAATGCCTTGCAAGACAAGCTGCCAGGACAAAAAGAAGTTGATGTTATCCATCATCACTCACTGTGAGCAGGAAGTGTGACGAAAACGTACGGATCTTCTGGTCCTCCAACGCAGCTCGTCTGAAAGTATTGTCAAAGAGGCATCAGCTGGTTGGGAGTTGGTGACCTTGAGGGTGATTGCTGGACTGATGTCATCCTATAAACAGGATATCGGGGTGTGAAGGACAGCTGAGGTTCATCTCTTCAGATCATGGTTGAATATTGCAGGAACCTTGAGGTCCCCTAAGCTCCGTTAGTCATAAGAAGCCCAGTGCTGCACAGCTTCGGAATGAACATACTGGTCCTCCTTCACTGGTGTCCTTTCCACTAACAAAGCAAAGCTTTAGACTATGCTTTGTTGATGATTGCAGTTCCTTATATTGCGGCGCTGAAAGATCTTCTTTTGGTCCTCTGCTATTAGTCCAGAATGCTGCGACTCGTCTTTTCACTGGTTTTAAGAAGAAGTGATCATATAACTCCTGGTCTGTCGCCTCTCCACTGGCTTCCTGTTTGTTTTATTACTGCCTTTAAGGTCCTACTTGGCCTGGCACCCTTCTACTTGTCAGAGCCTCTTCATTTCTACAACCCTGTAGGAGCAGTAAGGTCCAGTACCAGATGCTCCAACTGTCAGGGTAAAGCAGAGAGGTGACCGAGGTCCACATCCACAAGTCAGCAAGTCAAGTCAAGTCAAGTTTATTTATGAAGCTCTTTTCAGCAACAAGGCATCAAGCCGCTGCACATGAGGAAAAACATTACAATGTTACAGAAAATCAAACAACAGAGGTAATTAAAAATAAAGAGAATAGAATGATTGATAAGAAAAAAAGGACCGTTGGACTGAAAACTTTTACTAATAATGTTTAGATGGCCTAGGTAAAGGGCCCGGGTTTCAAACAAATTTTTTTAAATCTTGATTTAAAAGCAACTTAGGGTTTTCGGCGCTTTTAAAAGTTTTCTGGAAGTTTTTTCCAGATTAGTGGGGGCTAAGAGCTAAAAGCTGCTTCTCCTTTTTTGGTTCTGGTTCTGGGGGTTTTCTGCAGATAAAATTTGAACCAGAAGGACCTGAAGGGTCTGGGTGGTTGATCCACTGACAACAAGTCTGTAATGTATTTTGGGGGTGCTAAAGCCATTCAGTGATTTTTTAGACTAACAGAAGTATTTTAAAAAGTCTTTTTCTCTGAGCTACAGGGAGCCAGTGTAGGGACTTTAGAACCCGGGGGCTGATTGGGCCCCCACTTTCTTTTAGTTCTATTTGAGGACGGGGCGCAGCCGTTCTGGTAAAACTGCAGCTGTCTGATCCACTTTTTAGGCAGACCTGTGAAGAAACACCGTTGCAGTAATCAATTCTTAAAAAAGATGAAAGCATGAATTAGTTTTTTAAAAGGTCCTGCTGAGACATTAGTCCTTTAATCCTGGAGATGTTCTTTAGGTGATAGAAGGCTGACCTTGTTACTGTTTTTATGTTGCCCTGAAGGGTTTTCAGGTCCTGAGTCCATCACTACACCCAGGTTTCCCCAGCCTGACTGGTGGTTTCTACTTTTAGTAACTGAAGCTGTGTGCTAACTTTTAAACGCTTTTCCCCTTTTGGTCCAAAAAAATTATTACTTCATTTTTGTTTTAAATTCAGCTGAAAAACCCTTTTGGGCCCATCCATGCATTGATTTCTTTTTAAGGGGCATTTACCTTGAATGGGTTCATAGTAACTGGGGGAATCGTAACGTATAGCTGTGTGTCGTCTGCATAGTTATGATAAACTTACGTTGTTGTTTATTAAAATCTGAGTTAGAGGGGAGCATGTAGATATTGAATAGGAGGGGCCCTAAGATGGACCCTTTGGGGGAAACGCCACGTGATTTTTGTGTCTCTGATGTAAATTTTTCCCTTTACTGACACAAAAAAAGTCCCCCGGGCCTTCAAGTAGGATTTTAAACCAATTTTGAGTGCTGTACCAAAAAGGCCGACCAGTTTCCAGGGCTCTAAAAAAATGGGGGGCGATCAACAGTGTTGAATGCTCCCAATTTAAGGTCCAATAATACCAGCACTGTGGTTTTTCTACCACAATCTGCATTTATACAGGTCTTTGAACACCTTGACAAGAGCAAGGCCTCTGTACTGGGGTGGTGAGCAGGAAGCCTGACTGGAAGACATCGAAAGCGGTGGTCATTGTTAGGAAGTTGTTTAAAACTGTTGAAAACGCAGCTTTTTCAAATTAATCTTACTGATGAAGGTGAGGTTTGATATAAGCCTGTAGTTCTGTAGTAGCGGATGGTCCAAGTTGCTCTTTTTCAATAGAGGTTTGATGATTGCTGTTTCTGATCATTTATTAATCATCAGAAGTCTCGAAAAAATCTCATTTCCACAGAAAATTAGTGCAAAGGGTCCGCTGAGAAACACCTTGATATTGAGACCTCCAACAATATTCAGAAGATGAGTGGAAATCCTCCTTCAATCCTTCTGATTTGTTCTTAGCCACGTCATCCATGGCTCCACAGTGTATAAGAAGGTTTTTCCTAGAGGGGCTGGTGCTTTTCTGTGATTGCCAGAATATTCTCTGAGATATCGGGGCCAAAAAAAACACGTTACTGGTACTAATCATAACTTCTGTGTTTTTCTTGTTGCAAAGGTTTTTAATCCATCCACAGCTATGTTGGCCCCCTATTAGGGTTCTTGGTCCAGTGGGGCGCTTTTTTCTGGGAAAATTTAGGAAAGGGCTGTTTAGAATGAAGGTTTTTCTCAAACCTTTTTTTGTTCTCAGAAAAGATGGATCATTTTCTTTGGTTTTTTATTCTGTAGTTGAGCAAAAAAATCTGTTCTGGGGGGGAAAATCCATTTTTCCAGCTGTCTCACTGCTATCAGGGGTTTTTGTGACAGCAGCTCGCTGTTCGAAGTCTCCTTTTTTCCCCGGGGAAAAAAGGGGCACCTTTCTCCCTTTTAAATTCTGGCCATTCTCAATTTATTTAATTGGGTGAGATCTTCCAGTGAGTTGTTGTCCTTGATTTTTTGGGCACGCGCCCCAAAACATGCCAGGGGGTCTGCTGGGGGTTTATTCTTTAGGGTTCTTTAAATTTCCGGGTGAGTCGTTGGTGCTGTCCCCCGTTTGGGGGGCACCCGGCAGAGTTGAAAACATCCGGCCCCGGAAAAACCCCCGTTTTACCTCCACCTTCACTTCTATCGATGGATTTTCATTCCAAAACCCGCCAATTTCTGTAAAAGTTTGTCCCAAAATCCTCTGTTTTTGAAGGAAGGCAAATTTGTGCTGATTAGGCTGGCGTCAAATTTTCCTTTCAGGTTTTTATCATAAAAACATCAAAAACCTTTAGAAAAAAAATAAAAATAAAAATAATAATCCTTGGGAAATCCTGGTAAGAAGTAGTTTTTTGTCCAATATTTCCGTAATTTTGGCCCAAAAAAGATAAAAAAATTTTGGATAAAAAAAAATCAAACAAACAGGGAGTTAGGGGCAACATCGAGCAGGCAGAGAGGGGGAAAGTTTTAAAAAAAACCTTTTAAAGTTCCTTTAGTTTTGGGGTACCCCAGCACCATTTTCTGCCTTGTTGTGCTTTTAATAGTTTAAGCACATTCTGATAGGTTCTGATATGTGTATCTGGACTTTACTGCACATCACTAGGGTCAGTGTACACTGCTCAGAAAAATAAAGGGAACACTCAAATAACATCCTAGATCTGAATGAATGAAATATTCTCATTGAATACTTTGTTCTGTACAAAGTTAAAGTGTGACAACAAAAAAACCCAAAAAAAATCATAAAGGGAAAATCAAATTTTAAACCAAATGAGGCCTGGTTTGGTCATAACAAAATTAAAGTGGAGAAACACCTACGGCTGATCCAACTTTGATGTAATGTCCTTAGAAGAATCAAAATGGGCTCAGTATTGTGTGGGCCTCCACGTGCGAATGACCTCCCTACAACGCTGGCATGCTCCTGATGAGACGGAGGGGGGGTCTCCTAGGATCTCCTCCCAGACCCGGGCTAAAGCATCCTCCAACTCCTGGACAGTTGGGTGCAAATGACGTTGGTGGATGGGGCGGACATGATGTCCCGATGTGCTCCAGGATTCAGGTCTGGGGAACGGGGGGCCGTCCATAGCTTCAATGTCTTCATCTTGCAGGAAAATGTGACACCTCCAGCCCCATGGAATTTTAGCTTGTCCTGCATTAGGAGGAACCCAGGGCCAACCGCACCAGCATAGGTCTCACAAGGGGTCTGAGGATCTCATCTCGGGACCTTGGCAGTAGGCTACCTTGGCAGCACATGGAAAGAAATGCCCCACCCCACACCATTACTGACCCACTGCCAAAACCGGGCCCTGCTGAAAGGATGTTTCGGCCAGATCGCTCTCCACGGGTCTCCGAATTGTCATTCTGTCCAGTGTCAGTGTGAACCTGCTTTCATCTGTGAAGAGCACAGGGCCCAGTGGCAATTTTTCCAATCCTGGTGTTCTCGGCAAATGCCAAGCGTCCTGCACGGTGTTGGGCTGTGAGCACAACCCCCATTTTTTGGACGTCGGGCCTCATACCATCCTCATGGAGTCGGTTTCTAACCGTTTGTGCAGACACATGCACATTTGTGGCCTGCTGGAGGTCATTTTGCAGGGCTCTGGCAGTGCTCCTCCTGTTCCTCCTTGTACAAAGGTGGAGGTAGCGGTCCTGCTGCTGGGTTGTTGCCCTCCTACGGCCTCCCACGTCCCCCTGGTGTACTGGCCTGTCTCCTGGTAGCGCCTCCGGGCCCTCGGGGACACTACGCTGACAGACACAGCAAACCTTCTTGCCACAGCTGGCATTGATGTGCCATCCTGGATGAGCTGCACTACCTGAGCCACTTGTGTGTGTTGTAGAGTCCGTCTCATGCTACCACGAGTGTGAAAGCACCACCAACATTCAAAAGTGACCAAAACATCAGCCAGAAAGCATAGGTACTGAGAAGTGGTCTGTGGTCCCCACCTGCAGAACCACACCTTTATTGAGTGTGTCTTGCTAATCGCCAAAGATTTCCCCCTGTTGTCTTTTCCATTTGCACAACATCATGAGAAACTGATTGTCAATCAGTGTTGCTTCCTAAGTGGACAGTTTGATTTCACAGAACTTTGATTTACTTGGAGTTATATTGTGTTGTTTAAGTGTTCCCTTTATTTTTTTGAGCAGTGTATGTTGTTTTAGATGTGCTATAGAAATATTATGACCTTGACCTTCACAGAACTAAAAGATTCAAATTCTGGGTTCCAGCAGCATCTTCCTCTGAGCTTGAAGATCTTCTCCTAAACTAAACTGCATTGTCATCTCTTGGTGGAAACCCAGAATTGCAATCTTAAAGTTCTTTGATGCACAGATCAGCACTGTGAACAGAACCACTGCAGAAACACGTAAATATTTTCACGTTCTGGTAAAGGTTTTTATGATGTGGTGGAGGACAGGCTGAGAAACGTCTCCATCAGTATGTTGGAGTAGCTGTGAGGAAGGCTGACTAAATACAAGTGATCTTGGCTTCATCAGGACCATATGAAGGTCAGGGGTTTGTGTTTTGGACCCTGTTGCTGTGGTCAGACGCTCTGGAAGACATTTTAGAGACGGTCATGTGGTTCCACGTGGCAGCAGGAAAGATCTGCATTTCGTTGGACTTGTTTCAACCATCTCGTCCACATAACGAGAAGGTCTTTTTGGATCTCTCTAGAAAACGTCCCAAGATAAACCATCTTCTTTGGGCCTCCAATGGTAAATGTCTGTTCTGTTCTTGGACTGCAATAAGAAACTGTTTGGACTCAGCAGAGATTCATGGTTCTGATAAGCAGCTGCTAGTTTATGTTTCCTAATCCCTCAAATATTTCAGTCAGTGGTATTCATAAAAGGTTGATTAGTGATTCTATTAGTGACTTGATCCAATTGAATCATTTAATTTTCAACTGAAGTGTCAATATTGTGATCCTGAGGATATATCTTTAGAATATATTCTTATTCCTTACTATGAAATGTATAATTAGGGCACAAATGACCTTTCAGACAGTTGGTAGCGACTGATTTATAATATTATAGGATTTTTAAATTTAACACCAGCTTTTAATAATGAGACTGATTAGACTTTTAATAGAAAGAATTAAGCAGCTCCTTGGTTGCACCGGTCTGGTGATGCTGTATTTGTGAGACATTAGCAGCATTGCAGCACCACAGTTCAAGCAAATTCAAGGAATGTGGAGGATTTGTGTTACTCAGAGTGTAACTATCTCTTTGATTTGACTCATTTTGCACTGAAAGGGGCAGCAAACACTATTATTGGATTTGTTGTAACATAATAAAGATCCTGATTTTTCAGCATAAAAAGGCTGCAACTGATTCAAAAACACTGACAGAGAAACTCAATGACCTTCTGCTAATATCTGCCTAGCAGAAACAAGAACACAAGGCAGATGCAGGGCGGAGAGTGGAGGTTTTCCTTCAAAGAGATTTTCCTCGGTCAAAAATGTGTGATTCAAATATGATTTCCTATAGATCCTCAAGAGAAAGATATGGAGTCCTCTGCTCCTCTTTTCCAAGAAGCGATATGTTCATGTTCTGATCCGAGATGGCGGAGCGGTCCATGGTGCTGCTGTGGGTCAGCTTGAACTTGGCGAGCCAGCGAGTCGTGTCTCTAAAGGATCCGTTATTGACCTTAACAACCCAATTCGTGTGAGAGTTCTGACTACGGGCTTAAACTTCCACCTATGTTCACAACCGAGCCTTCTGGGATCAGCATCAGGATCCACCATTCTGTCTATAAAAAGAAGAACCTCTCTCCACAGCAGAGCTCCTTTCATCAGACAGGAAAATAAGCCCAAAACGAACAGCCTACCATGTGAAAACTATAATCAGGATTAGAAATGTATAACCCGTGAGTGGCAGGACTTTCTGGGACCTCAGATGTGAAGATTTATGTATCTACAGGTTAAAGAGAACCTTTAGGTCCAGTTTGGAAAGAAAAACTCAGAACTAGAATATGACTGAAGTGATCGCTTTCTGCACTCTGGGCTGGAAACAGAGCTAGGTATCATCAGGAATCATCTAAATCCCACTGTAATCTGTGGGGAAATTGCCTTTTAGCAAACAGGATGAAGAATCATTCCCATTTTCAGGGGTTTTTGGTTTCATGTCTCCCAGGCAGTGGGGGGGGGGGAGCAGGCAACTGAAAACATGAACAGAAACAAGAAGGAACAAAAAGGACCAATTAGTGTTTATGGATCTAAAACCTGAATGACTAGTTTCCATGGCAACGTTTCAGCAGCTGCTTCCCAAAGGAACCAGCAGCTTTCTCAGCATCACTCTGGGATGGCTCAGAGGCACTTCAGCAGCTGTGTGTGTGTGTGTGTGTTAGATCAAACAGACCATCAATCACTCTCAGAGTCTTTAATCTTCATCTTTCAGTGTGAAGAAATTCCCATTTCAAACCAACCACTCCTCTCCTCTTCCTCAGGCTTCATCACACTCAGCTAGTAGCTGTCCATACAACCATTAACCAGCAGGTGGAGCCACAGCCAGCTCTTCCTCTGTCACAGTTAAAACGACTGAACATCATTAAAAGGTCCTCAGCAGCTTCATCACATGCAGTGATGAATACGAGTCCATCAGCACCTGACCATGTTGGCTCCACCCTTTGAGCTCCAGCCAATCATATGTCAGACCACAGGATGGCTCTGCTGCTCTTCTCCACACTGGCGACAAACGTTCCTGACGGCGACCATGAGACTGAGTTGATGGCAGAGCTGTAGAACATTGAGATCAATATTAATAACTGCAGCAGGTCAAAGTTCAGGCTGCAGGTCATCTGACCCGCCAGAACAAGTTTTAGTCCAGCTCTTACCTGTGGTTTCGGTCCAGAGTTCGGTCCAATTTCCCTGTCAGGACGTTCCAGATGTACAGCGCACCATCTGCTGACCCTCCGACTACATAGCTGCCATCAGGACTGAGCAGAGACCCAGAAAACTGGTTTAGTTTGTGTCCAACAGTCAGAACAGTTCTGATGTTTTACTGAGAGGAACTCACCTGAAGGTAACTCTGGTCCAATCAGCTCCACACTTGAAGCCCTGAGCACTGAGCACACACACAGAGTCCACATCAGAGATGATGATGACAATGATAACAGCTGTGATGAAGGATCTGCCAGTTTTCAACTTCCAGTTTAACTTCAGGGGTCACATGATGCTCGGAGCTTCCCTGAAGCCAGGTGAGCTCACCTGAAAGTCTGTCGGACGGCGTTGCTGCGTAGGTCGATGATCTTCAGCACGTCGTCTCTAGAGCAGGTCAGCAGCTCACTGCGGTCGTGGTTCAGGTCCAGAGACGTCACTCGACCGTTCAGCTCCATCTCCTGCACGATGCTCTCCGCCCTGACGACCCGGCGAGCACAACCAGGAGGCGCACGTGAAGCCAGGACATGCACACAGACAGGACGCACCCAGGTCATAATCGCATAAAACTAACAGCAAACATGGACTTCCTGTTTGTTCCAACAGAAACATCTAAACTTAATAATCAACCAATCGTTGTCTTAGGAGCTGATCCGATCTCTGATCAGAACCCACCTGATGTCCCAGAATCTGATTTTCTTATCGAAATGGCCGCTCATGACACACTGCTCCGTGCACACGATGTCATTGCAGCTGGAGCCGGCGAAGACCGTCTTCATACCTGCACAGGTGAGAAGGGGAAGGGATAAATGAGGAAACAGGTGGGGGCGGGTTTTACAGGTCGGGTAGAGGACAGGTGGAACAGGTGTGTGGACAGAGTCACCAACACCTGTCACACCTGCAGCAGCTGACCAATCACGTACAGACTTTGCTGCGCAGGTCCCACAGTTTGAGCGTGCGGTCGTAGCTCCCAGACACAATGCGGGCGTTGTCCAAAAGGAAGCGAGCTGACAGCACCTTCCCGCTGTGACCCGTCAAAGTGTGCTGGACAGGTACAGGTAAACATCAGACAGGTGAGGACAAGAGAGGATTACTCTGCTCAACACAAACACCTGATGTATGGTGGTTTAGTGTCATAGAAACAGAACGTTTAAGGTAAACAGGTGTAACACTGACTCCTCCTGCTATTGGTTGATTGGCTCAAAGTTTGAGATCATGATTGCAGCCAATCAGAAGCGACCAGCTGAGGTTGGCTTCACCTCAGCTGCTTGTTGTGACTCACCCTCAGTCTGTAGTCGTCCACAGTCCAGATTCGACTGGCGAAGTCATTGGAGGCAGCGAGGAGGTAGGAGCCCTGACACACACACACACACACACACACATCCGTGTTTTACTATCTTTATGAGGACTTTTCAGTTACTTCCATTCGTTTTCCTTGATTTTTAGTGCTTAACCCCGACTCTAAAACTAGCCCTAACCATGACTCAGTTCATACCCTAGTCCTAAATCTAACCCCTGTCCCAAGAACGGAATTTGAAAAAGTGAGGACCAGGAAAATGTCCTCACTTTGCAGTAAAAATACGAAAAATGGTTCTCACTCAGCAACAAGTACAAGAACACACACACACATGGGTCAACAGAGTAGGGACCCACGGTAAGCACAGCAAACAAACCAGCAGGACCTCAGAGACTTACAGCGGCGTCGAACTCGATGCTGGTGATCCCTGCGTTGCTGCCGGTCAGAGCTCCTTTAGCCTCACAGCGACCTGAACACACACAGCAACACCGCGTTTGATTGGAGGCAGTGAACCAGCTTGGTTGGTCATTGGTCAGTCAGTGTTCAACGGCCTAAGTAATCATTCCTGGATCAGGCGTGTTCACTGACTTTACTCAGTTATTAGTCCGACTGCTGCGGCCCTTAGGGGCCTTGATTCCTGCTGCAGGAGCCCAGATGAGTCTGGCTTTGGTGAAAGCAGCTCTGGTTAATCTGTTCAAACAGCACCGGCTGCGTTTTGCATGTTTCTGTGTATGCTTGCATATCACTAATTAAAGATCAGATTCAGAAATAAGCTTCAGCTCAACATGACCTGGAACTGAGCTGCTGTGGGTGGAGTCAGTCTGAAGCAGGAAGTTGGAGAGGTCTCTGCTTGGCCCTCCTTTATTACAAGAGCAGAAATGTGACGTTACTGGTTAACAGTGACAGAGACGGTTGACCATTGGCTGAAAGACACCTGCATTGGTCTGAAACCCAGCTTCTATGAAGGAACTAGCTGGCTTTTTCTCTCATCTGTATGCTGGCAGAAATAAATCTCCGAATGCTTTTGACGTCTTCCCCTCATCTGAAAGCAGGTCGGGGGGCAGCAGACGAAGCAGAGACGGTCAGACTTCCCTCTCCCCAGACACCTCCTCCAGCTCCTCTGAGGGAAGCCCGAGGCGTTCCAGGCCAGCTGGGGGAGACGGTCGCTCTGGAAATTTGAATGCTGCGTTTGTTCCTCCAAGTTATCAAATATGGAGAATAATTGTTTTGGCTCAATGATCATTTTCAGACATGCGACACCTAACTGTTAAGAAAGAACATAACCCCAAAAGCCAACCGCCTACTCCCTATTAGCCTGTAATCTGATTACTTTCTTTGTAATGTAATCAGATTAGTGTAGCGATGAAGGTCTCAGCTTGAAAACTTGAGATCAGCTCCCTCCTCCTCCTCCGCCTGACGCCCCATACTGATTAGTCATGTCGGATCAGCGTCACTGAGAGGCCGCAGGTTCTTAGGGCAACCTCTCAGTGATGTCACAAACCTGTGTGATGTCACATCCTGTGTGTCAGCAGCTGCTGGGCCCATGGCTGCATGACTGGAGCATGATGGGAGCAGAGAGCGAGCTGCTGGGAGCCGGAGGCAGCAGAGGATTGTGGGAATCAGACCTTTTACTGTTCATCACTGACCTTCAGCTGGTGGGCGGGGTTCAGTGTTGTGGAATGACTGTGTGAAACTCACCTGCGACCACCTCCCACAGCTTCACCCTGCGGTCCATCCCTCCAGTTGCAAGGAGCCGGGAGCCGGGGCTGAACCTAACAGTGTTCACCTCTCCATCGTGGGCTTCCTGGGAAACAGAGACAGGTTGGTGCTTCTGACCTCAGACTATAAACACAGAACTGATCATGTGACCGTGTTCAAATCTGATCAGAGGTCTTGATGTCAGACTCTCTGGGCTCAGAGGCATCTGGCATGGACCGTAGCACAGTGAGAACATAGGTAGTTCCCCCGAGAGATGTGTGCAGGAAGAAGGAAGCAAAATAACAGCAGGAACTCTCAATGGTTTGGTGTCAATGCCAGAGTGGCTTCAAGAGTTCGTAGAGGGAATCTGAAGGTCACAGCAAGGGACTAGTCTGCACGGCTGTGGCTCAGGTGGTAGGAGTCCACCAACCGCTGGGTTGCCGGTTCAAACCCCCGCTCTGTCTGTCTCAGTCGCTGTGTCCTTGGGCAAGGCATTTCACCCGACTTGCCTGCCGATAGTGGTCAGAGTGGCAGCCTCACTTCTGTCAGTGTGTGAATGTGTGTATGAATGGCTGAATGTAGTGGAAAGCACTATGCAAGTTCAGGCCATTCACCATTTCTCTGTGTGTGTGTGTGTGTGTGTGTGTGTTGCAGGTCGGGATGCAGGAATGGATAAATATTAAGAGATGAAGACAAAATAAAACTTGTTTGGTGCAGTCTGACAGGAATGAGGTTTAAGGAGGTGGAGAATCTGTGCCTTGCTCAAAGACAGACATGTAGAGGAATCTGTGACTGATCTGACCTTGATGAATCTGCTGCATCGTCGCAGAAACTCAACTGTTAAACTGAAGTTTCACCGGCCACCAGGTGATCTTTGAGATCAGACTGCAGTTAACTGAACAGATCCAAACTGAGGAAAAACTGATCCGAACCAGGATCAGAACCAGACTCTGCTGTGAGTACATCCCACTGAGCATGTGCTCATTGAGGAATCCCAGCCCTCCGACCAGTTCCTGGAAGTGGTGATGAATTGGTGCAGAATGAATTACTCACAAAGACATGCAGCGCTGTGGACGGCACCCGAACTTCTGCACACCCCCCTGAAACAGTCTCTGTGGTTTCAGGAGACGTGCCGAAGGAGTTGGCTGAACGACGCCTGCTGAGAAGGTGGCAGGAGAGAGGAGGAGCAAGAGAACTGTTTTCAGCTGAGATTCCTGGTGGTCGGAACTTTAAACAATATTAAATATCAGTCAGCCAACTGAGAACAGCTGTAACTAATGTAGGAAGGTGAGACCTGTGAGCGACATACCCAAAGATGCTGGAGAAGGAGTCGAGCAGACCACCAGGAGGCTGCTGGGATGTTTTTCTGCTGAGCAAACACAGAAACATGAAAGTCAAAGATCTGCCAAGTCTGTGTGTTTATCTGTCAGGAACCATCAGTGGTTTTCAATCTGATGTTTTCTGTCGGGATTCGCCTGCAGACTCCAGTCTCACCTGGACGTTCTGCTGGTTGGTCGGTTTGGGGATGTCTCCCCTGCTCCTTTTCCTTCATCCTCAGCCAGCACATCAATGTCCTCATCCCTGAGGAGGACACAGAGACTGGGGTTCATCAACAGAACAGGACCTGGTGATCAGACCTGAGGTCAGATCAAGGATCAGACCCTTGACTATTCCGACCGAGAATCAAAGTCACTGACTGTTCGATGGGCAACGGCTCCTTGGCGGCGTCTGCCAGCTCCTTCTGCAGTTTGGCTTGTCTGCGCCTGAAACAAAAACAGCAGCCATCACATCAGAGTTCAGAGGCTCCACCCCCTTCTACCACTGACGCCCCACCCACCTGGTGTCCTTCTCGTTCTCTGCGTTGAGCCGGTTGGCCTCAACAGCCTTCTCGGCCATCCAGCGGGACACCAGCTCCTGGTTGTCCTCAGTGGTCTTCCTCAGTTTCTCCTCCAGGGCGGAGAAGGTGATCTGCAGGGCATCATACTCGTCCTTCAGTGTCTGATTGGCCAGCTCCAGCTCCTGCATGGAAACAGTCAGTTACTGTGGTCACATGGTAGGGTGATGTGAGGTCAGCGCACATCAAGATGAAGGTCTCAGCTTGAAAACTTGAGATCAGCTCCGTCCTCCTCCTCCTCCTCCTGACTCCATACTGATTAGTCATGTTGGATCAGCATCACTGAGAGGCTGCAGGTTCTCAGGTCAACCTCCCAGTGATGTCACATCCTGTGTGTCAGCAGCTGCTGGGCCCATGGCTGCATGACTGGAGCATGATGGGAGCAGAGAGCAGGCTGCTGGGAGCTGGAGGCAGCAGAGGATTGTGGGAATCAGACCTTTTACTGTTCATCACGGACCTTCAGCTGGTGGGCGGGGTTCTTAGTTGAGGTATTAATAGCCTGAAAATGTTTTGTTCAAGATAAACTAGACTTATAGTGAAGTTTGGGCCTGTATTGTGAAACTCTTTCTTCCACAGGGTCAAAGCATCTGGGCATGGAGGTCCAGCTTCTCATCTATGCCCACTGGAGAAAGACACGACACCAACAACCCCTCCCCCACTTCTCCATATAATAATTAACCTTTATTTCCTGATTTGCAGGTGGGGCCCATAAAAAATGAATTATTTTAACGTTTAATAATGGCGCTATAATAACGGACTCAGCCTGAACAGAGCGTAGCAGCTGACTTACCTGCAGGCTGCTCCTCAGCTCCCGACAGTCTCCCTCCAGGCTGCCGATCTGCTGCTGATACTCCAACATCCTGAAAGGAGATAACCTATCAGCTGCTGCAGGTGATCACACTCTGATCGGTGTGTGTGGGCGTGGTCACTCACCTGGCCTCGTTGTTCTGGATCTCTCGGTCCTTTTGCTGGATTTGGTTGTTGAGTTCGATCACAGTCTGAGCAAGCTGCAGGACACAAGCACATTACTGACCCGGACCACATTTCAGAATCACTTCATCACCCGTACCACAACCTTAAACACCAGGACCACATTTATCTAAACTAACTAGAGGGATCCAGCTGCAGCTACTCTGTATCTGCAGGATCAGGTGTGTCCTAAAGGGACAGACGGACGCCAACACACACCTACTCCTTATATAACCCGTTACATGCTCATCTGAAAGAGGAACACTAAGGAGCCTGATGATTACAGCAGGACCAACAGGAAGCAGATACTCCATCTGGGGAAGTGAACACTAGTACCATGAATGAGAATGAGACCAGATGCTTCTCAGATTATCTTTTACTGGTTTCCTGTGATTGCTTCACCAGAGTCAAACATGAAGTAAACTGGGGCAGAAAACTGCTGCAACTGAAGACTGAAACCAGACACCTCAGCAGGGGAAGCACCGCCTCCAGCAGAGATAACACCTGAGATGGCCTTATTCTGATTCTCAGAGCTGATCAGCAGAGACCAAAAGAGAGACCAAAAGCGCAGGGATGCCCACTTTTACCTGAATGTCCCGCAGACAACACTCCACAGCTTTCCACACACAGCTAACAGGAAGAGGACAGGAGACATCACTTCCCGTGACAGGTGTGGATGACTCACCTCTCCTCGTTTCTTGTGCAGCTCGGTCAGCTCCTCCTGATGGCGAATCCTCATCTGAGCCATCTCCTGCTGCAGGGAGTCACTGCGGGTTGAGTCCAGGGAGCTGAGACTGGACGGGGAAAGAAGAAGAGGATAAACAGGGGACAGAAACCATGTCAAACAGGGAGTCTCAGCTTGGTTAGTCCAAGCTGAGACTCTACTGCAGGATGTCTCACCTGGCCTCGTGTCCCCTCTGGACATCATATTTGTCCGTCTGATATCTTTCTGTGAGGACGGTCTGTAGGTCGGACTTCTCCAAGAGACGATTGTCTAAAACACAAGCAGCATTGATGATTCACTCAGAGTCTTCACAGAAAGAGACACGGTGTGTCCTCAGGGTGTTCTGACTCACATTGGTGGACGATCTCCTCGAAGGTCTGCCTCTGAACTCGGTCTCTGAGCTTCAGCTGCTCTGAGATGTGTCTCTTCCAAGTACACTCAGCCCGCCGTTCCGCCATCACCACCTGGAACACCCACACCAATCAGTCAGACTGGCTCCACCCACTGAGTGGTATGAGACACAAAGACACGGACTCAGAGACAGAAAGAGACACAAATACAGACAGGAAGATGAGCTCTGTCCTGGAGATGATGCTGGGAGTCATCAGTTCATTAGGTTCTGTCTTAACAAAAGCCATGGTACCAATCCATCAACCAATGACTGTAATCTAAACCTGCAGCAGAACTGTGGCACGTGCTCCAGGTACCTTCAGTTTAAACCCTGATCTGTCCGTTCTAATCGTGTTTCGAGAACTGAACACGTAATGAACATGGAACCAATCAGCTCCACGGTTAACAGCTAATCAGTTTATGTTCCTAGAACAGAGGCTCCAAGGCTGGTTCAGGTGTTTTTAAAGTTTGCACAGATGGTGGATCCTCTGATCCGCTACGAGAACAGGAAACCTTTCTATGACGAACAATAACATGATCTCCTGGTTGTGCCGGCACCCGTCTCAGTCACACAGAACTCTCAGTTGGGCTAAAGAGAGTGAATCCTCTGTCCACAGACCCACCTCTCTGTTCATGCATCAGCCAGAATCAGCTGCTACGTCACTGTCCAGGAAGCTGCTACAATGAGGGTACCATGGTAACAGACCCAGGTAGGAACTGATTACCCTGAACTGGACCTGAGGTTAACTGGACCACGGTCCAGCAGGGCCGATCCAGTAACCACATGGATGGTTCAAGACCTGATTATTGATTAAATATGTTTACAAATTGATTCCCTTTATACATGTTATGCTTTTCGATCCATGTTCCTCAGGGGAAACTACGGAGGCCGAGAGGTTCTGCGCTCATTAACATCTTCATATAAGCATTTGTACTGAGGAACAAGTGTTTAATCAGGTGGACCTCAACTGACCAGCGGAAACCAGAAGCAGGTGACCTGCAACTGGCGTCTAACAAACTGGAACAGCCTCATGTGATAGAGTCAGGTGGACCGAATCGGTTTGTTTCGGTCAGACAGAAACAACAGGAGAACCGCAGTTCGGTTCGGACCTGATTCCCGTTAAATTCCCGGTGAATCACAGTGACTCAACACGTTAGCATCATGCTAGCTGCAGAGCTCAGCGAGCTCCAAACGGAACAATCGCGACACTTACTGCCTGTGCGCGCGTCCTAGTGCGCTGCTGGTTTCGCTAGACTCTCCCCGCTCACGTCACTGCGGTCCGATTACGGTTCTGAGCGTTTAAATGCCCTGTTTATGCCCCGAACCAGAACTAAAACCACAAGCTGTCGCTGCTGCGCCATTTTGACTCCGACAGATACTTCCGGGAGAGGCGTAGCGTGACTACGTCAGAAAAGCGTCTGGATAACCTACTTCCTCCTCTTTGAAGTCTATCGACTTCTTGGCATAGACGTTAATACGCAGCATTAAGAACCGATCGAACCGTCTAGGCGTCCAACCCAAATCATGGAGAGCTGCGCTTTTTTGTAGAAGTTTTCATAAAAACGCTGACTTTATTCTCGTAATTAAAAAACAAACCTGGTCCTGATTCTCCGTCGGACGAACATAAGTGTGTGTGTGAATAAATAAGGTGAAGCATTAACACAAAGCTCTGTTAAAATTTGCTTTATGAAATAAAGTCCGTTTATTTGTATTAGTTGACATCGCAGCCTTGCCTCCAGCAATATGGCGGACACACGGACGGTAGCGTCTCAGCAGCGGGCCGACCCAGTCAACGAGGCGTCTGCGTATTAATGTCTCTGCTTCCTGGTCTGTACAATCCAACGAGTTAGCGAGTCTCAATAATACCCAGGATTTAGTTAGCCGAGTGGTTGATTCTGGTTTTAACAGTGAACTAGCAGAACGTAAACTGTGTTTTAGCTAATGGGCTTCATTCTCCACCTGCGCCCCTCAGGGCTGTGTTCTTTCACCACTTTAGTTTAGTTTATACACCACCAGAATGGATCAACCAAAGAACGACTGCAGACGCCTCAGTTATGCTGATGACCATCTGCTTGTGTCTACATGGAATTGAGAAGTTTAATGTTGACGTTTTTTGTTTTTGCAGTTAATGGTTTGAGTCCCTCACGTTAAGATGAGCAAAGACTGGACACAACCGTAGAAATGTGCAGAAAATACCTGGGCGAAAAGCACCGACCCCCACCCCGAGAGCAGGAGTCACCGCTGATTTCCATGGGCTCCACTTTGGCCGGCTCCTCTCCACTGCCCGTTTCCGACTTCTACCATTACTGGGCCGGTCCCTTCTCATTGGTAGGTCCCATCGCGACCGGAATGTGGCCGGACCGACTGCTGCTCGCTGATTGGCCTGCTTCTTCTTCTTCTTCTTTTGGTTTTATGGTAGATTGCATCCATGAGTTTGAGGTGCATACCACCACCTGCTATGTCGGAGTATGTAGCATGAATTATGTTTGATGGGATTACTTTAAATCATACAAAAATAAATAAATAGTAATTAAAAAACCAAAAAACCTAAATCCCTATTTTTTCAGATATTGTATTACATTATCTGCAGTTCCTAATAAACCTTCAAGGTTCCAGTTTCTTAATGCTTGCCGTATCTTTGATTTAGTCTATTCCTCTCATCTTTATATTTCCTACAATTTAATGATATATGTTCTGTACTTTCTGTGACATTACATTCCAGACTTTTATCTGTTTGACTTTTTCCTAGGACAAACAATGTTTTATTTAATCCTGTATGATTAATCTGGTTAAACGCTCTCCTCTCTTCTGTTCTTTCTAGTCACTATAATAATTTCCTTCCACTTTTATCCTTGTCCCACCTGTCCTGTCATTTCAATCATTGCCTTGGCTTCTCCTTTACCAAAAGGAATATTTATAATATCGTTCATACTGGTTGATCTTTTAGTTATTTTGTCTGCTCCCTCATTCCCTTTTATACCTACATGAGCAGGTACCCAACAAAATCTTATGTCTATATGAAGCATCTGTATTCTATATAAACTCTGATAAATTTCTAGCATTAAATCTTCTCTGTTAGATTTCATAATTTGAATGGTGTGAAGGGCTTCTGCACAACATACCAGCCTATCTGGTCTAATCCTATAATAATTGCTATCATCTGTGCCATATACACGGATGGCTGATCAGGTAGTTTTCCCAATACTTACATTCATTGTTGTTATGTATATTCCTATTCCTACCTTTTCTTTCATCCTTGGACCCGTCTATATGAACATCTAAATAGATGTAATATTTGTTTCTTATATATTGATTTGCCAGAAGTCCTTTGCTACTCTTTTGTTAGTTCCATTACATTGAAATCTATCTCAGTTTTTGTAAAACAACCAGATAGGATGTTACCTATAGGTGTAGGGGAGTTAAACCATTTATTCTCTATTCTATATTCCTCTGATTTAGCCTTTAGTACCCCTCCAGAACCATTACCTTTAAAGAAATATATCCCCAGCACTCCTGAATAACACTCCTTGCAGGGGTTTCAATCCCACAACCACGTAGATGGCACCAGTATGAAACCATGAGTTTATCTCTTCTCAGATTTGAAGGCATTTCTCCGAACTCAACCTGTAGTGCCTTAGTTAGTGTAGATCTTATAACTCTATTTTCAGTAAATGTGTTTTAGCTGCTGTTCTATATACAAAGCACCCATAGTCTATTGTTGATCTCATTAGTGCCCTATAAATTTATATTAATGATTGTTTATTTGCTCTCCAGTCTTTCCACTATTGCTCTCATCAGGTTTATGATTTTCTTGCAATTTGATTCCATGTTTTTAATATGTATCTTCCATGTTCCTTTTTGGTCTAACCACATTCCCAGATATTTAAAATGATCAACTGTTTCTGTATTGTGGCCGTATAGTTTCTGTTTGTCTATCCCTTTTGTCTTGATTCATATCATATTGCAATATTTACTTGGTGAGAGTTTAAAGCCCCAATTATGACCATTGTCCCATCTTACTTATTGCTTCCTTAATTTTAATTCTGTCTCTTATGGGATCATGTCCTCTTGTCCAAATGGCCCCATCATCTGCATACAAAGCTGACCCAATCCTTCTTAAATACTTTTAAATACTTTTGCCATGAATGAGCTCTGTTAGTCAGAATCAGAATCAGCTTTATTGCCAAGTTTGTTCATACAAACAAGGAATTTGACTCCGGTACACTTTGCTCTTCGGTTTTTGTTTTTGCACTACAGAATATACATATTTACAATGTACAATATACACATATATAAATAAAAGGTGCATTTTGCAACATCTGTATGCTGTTGTTTTGTATTTTATTGAATGTTCAACAGAGAAACAGCCTGAGGGAAGAAACTGTCTCTGTGGCGGCTGGTTTTAGTGAACAGCGCTCTGTAGCGTCGGCCTGAAGGATGAACTCTAAACAGTTTATGTGCAGGGTGTGTGGGATCTGCAGAGATTTTAGCAGCTCTTTTCCTGACCCTTGACCTGTACAAGTCCTGGATGGAGGGAAGGTCAGCCCTGATGATTCTCTCTGCAGTCCTGATTATTCGTTGCAGTCTGGACCTGTCCTGTTTTGTGGATGAACCAAACCACACGGAGATGGATGAAGACAGGACAGACTGAATGATGGCAGTGTAGAAGATGACCAGCAGCTCCTGTGGAAGGTTGTACTTCTTGAGTTGCCTCAGGAAGTACAGTCTCTGCTGGGCCTTCTTTCGAACAGTGTCTATGTGTGAAGACCATCTCAGGTCCTCAGAGATGGTGGCTCCTAAGAACCTGAAGTGATCCACAGCCGATACAGTGTTGTTGAGGATGGTGAGGGGGGTGTATGGAGGTGGTGTTTTCCGAAAGTCCACCACCATCTCCACAGTCTTGAGTGGGTTTAGTTCCAGGTAGTTCTGACTACACCAGTGGACCAGCCGATCCATCTCCTGTCTGTATGCAGACTCATCACCGTCCTGGATCAGTCCAATAACAGTGGTGTCATCTGCAAATTTCAGGAGTTTCACGGACGAGTCCGCTGAGGTGCAGTCATTTGTGTACAGGGAGAAGAGGAGTGGGGAGAGAACACACCCCTGGGGGCACCAGTACTTATTGATCTGGTTCGGGAGAAGATGCTCCCCAGTCTCACCTGCTGCTGTCGGTCCGTCAGGAAGCTGTTGATCCACTGACAGGTGGAGGCTGGGACGTTGAGCTGAGTGAGCTTCTGGTGGAGGATGTCTGGTATGATGGTGTTGAAGGCTGAGCTGAAGTCTACAAACAGGATCCTGGCGTAGGTCCCTGGGTGGTCGAGGTGTTGCAGGATGAAGTGTAGACCTAAGTTAACAGCATCATCTGCCGACCTGTTTGCTCGGTAAGCAAACTGCAGGGTGTCCAGTAGAGGGCCTGTGATGTCTTTCAGGTGCTTCAACACCAGCCGCTCAAAGGATTTCATGACCACAGACGTCAGAGTGCAGTTAAAAGAGGAATCGTGATTTTGTTCCTGTGTGTAGCATCTGGAGAATCACCGTGTTGTTGGTAACAAAGGAGCAAAGAGGGTCAGCCTGTTTGGAGTCAGGGAGGAATCTTGGAGTCCAATTCTGCCTATGTTCTAAAGATCAGCTGACCCTGCTCTGGATCCTTCAATACCTTGAGAATCATCAGATTGCTCAGTCCTGTCAGAACTATATTCAAAGATTCTGCTGACTGGCATCAGAAGAGTTAGTAATTTTACAGTATACCAAAATCAATAGCATTTCTGTGGGTTCTAGATCAGATTGTCAAAAACCAAACTGATAAATTCAGTCCAATAATATAATAAACATCCTAATAACAGATCAGCATCAGAACTTGAGGCGAAAGTTGTGCAGCTGTCTACTTGTTCTGTTTCTGATTATCTGCTACCTCTGGCAGTTTAGACAGAAAGGCTGAGAGGAGGCTTCAGAAACATATCAGGTAACCCATCAGCTTTCTGCTCAGAGTAAATATCACCAGTCCTCCTTCCCAACTTCTGTAATTCACTAACATGCTAGAAATTAAATTCTAACCAAATTAGATCCCAGTACCATTTTTCCACCTCCTTTTTGAGAACTTGGCACAGCTCCTGGGTGTGTATAGGAGCTGGGAAGTGTCATGACCAACATTTCTGTGTTTAGGGTCCGTCTTCCCAAAGAATCCTGAGACTAAAAGTAGCTCCTAGTGACGTCATTCTAAGACAAATCTGAGAATTTCTCGAATTCTCCGATTTTTCTAAGAATTTTCCCTCGGTAAGATAAAAGTTATTCACAGATCATCTGAGGCCTTCAGAGAACTCCTAACGTGAGGAGATGTTAGGAGTAGTGAGGAGGACTTTTAGTGATCCTAAGAGTGTCTGAAGCAGAGAAGATGGAGGAAAGACAGAGAAAAAGGAGAGATCTTCTCCTCCAATGAACAACAGTGAATGAATAAAACGCTACCAGCTCCATGGTGCAGAGATCCACCCCCTAAACAGTCGAGTTAATTCAATTCAATTCAGTTCAATTCAGTTTATTTATATAGCGCCAATTCACAACACATGTCGTCTCAAGGCACTTCACAAAAGTCAGGTACATACATTCCAATTAATCTTAATCATTGAACAGTGCAGTCAGATTCAGTTATTTATTCAAATTGGATAAAAAGTTTTTCTATCTAAGGAAACCCAGCAGGTTGCATCCAGTCAGTGACTTGCAGCATTCACTCCTCCTGGATGAGCATGTAGAGACAGTGGACAGTCACTGGTGTTGACTTTGCAGCAATCCCTCATACTGAGCATGCATGTAGCGACAGTGGAGAGGAAAAACCTCCCTTTTTAACAGGAAACCTCCAGCAGAACCAGAACCAGGCTCAGTGTGAGCGGCCATTTTGCCACGACCGACTGGGGTTAGAGAGAACAGAGCAGAGACACAAAGAGAACAAAGAAGCACTGATCCAGGAGTACTTTCTATGGGAAAGGGAAAAGTAAATGTTTTAATGGATGTAGCTCCTTTAGTCGTTTCACCTAGAAAGAAAGAACAGATAAACACTGAGCCAGTTTTCAAGTTTAGAGTCTGAAGGAGCACATAGAGTTATCACAGTAGAAGCTCAGTCCAGTAGCTATGACTAGGAGAGAGAAAGGGTTAAACACTGAAAGACAGGGCCATGTGGATCATCGGTAGAGGGTGAGCATTAAGTTGTTGCCAGCAGAAGCTTGGAGGATTCCCCTCTCCAGAAAGGTGTCTCAGGTAGACACAGAGTCAGCCAGGTGTAGCTTCTAGGAAGAGAAAGAGAGAGAACAAAGTTAAAAGCTGAAATAACAGCAAATAATGCAAAATTGGAGAGTAGTATGAGAAATGTAGTGAAGAGGGGGAAAGTGGTCATTATGTCCCCCCAGCAGCCTAAGCCTATAGCAGCATAACTACAGAGATAGCTCAGGATAACCTAAGCCCTCCTAACTATAAGCTTTATCAAAAAGGAAAGTTTTAAGCCTAGCCTTAAAAGTAGACAGGGTATCCGCCTCACGGACTAAAACTGGGAACTGGTTCCACGGAGAGGAGCCTGATAACTAAAGGATCTGCCTCCATTCTACTTCTAGAGACTCTAGGAACCACCAGTAAACCTGCAATCTGAGAACGAAGTGCTCTGTTAGGAACATATGGTACAATCAGATCTCTGATGTATGATGGAGCTAAATCATTAAGGGGTTTTATATGTGAGGAGGAGAATTTTAAATTCTATTCTGGATTTAACAGGTGAGCCAAGAAGGGAAGCTAAAGTAGGAGAAAAATTATCTCTCTTTTTAATTTTCATCAAAACTCTTGCTGCAGATTTTTTTAACAGCTGAAGGCTTTTTAACTGCATTTTGTGGACATCCTGATAGTAAAGAATACAATAGTCCAGCCTTGAAGAACAAATGCATGGACTAGTTTTTCAGCGCCTCCTGACAGGATATTTCTAATTTTGGCAATGTTCCATAGATGAAAAAGGGAAATCCTAGAAACCTGTTTTAAATGGGATTTAAAGACATGTCCTGGTCAAAAATAACCCAAAGGTTTTTTACTTTATTATCGGAGGTCAATTTAATGCCATCCAGGTTAAGTGATTGACTAAGCAGTTTCTTTTTTAAAGACTCCGGTCCAAAGACGAAAACTTCTGTCTTGTCTGAATTTAGAAGCAGAAAATTTAAGGTCATCCAAGTTTTTATGTCTTCAAGACATGCTTGTAGTCTATCTAACTGGTTGGGCTCATCAGGATTTATGGATAAGTAAAGCTGAGTATCATCAGCGTAACAGTGAAAATTTATTCTATGCTGCCTGATAATTTGACCTATTGGAAGCATATATATAGTAAAGAGAACTGGCCCAAGTACTGAACCCTGTGGTACTCCACAATTAACCCTGGAGTTTAAAGATGATTTATCATTTACATGAACAAACTGGAATCTGTCAGACAGATAAGATTTAAACCAGCCTAGCACTGTTCCCCTGATCCCTACAGCATATTCCAGCCTTTCTAAGAGAATATTATGATCGACTGTATCAAATGCAGCACTGAGATCTAACAGAACCAGTACAGACACAAGTCCATTATCTGAGGCAATAAGAATATCATTAGTGACTTTCAGCAGAGCTGTTTCAGTGCTATGATGAGCTCTGAAACCTGACTGAAACTCTTCAAACAGGTCATTGCTGTGTAAATGCTCACACATTTGATTAGCAACTATTTTCTCAAGAATTTTAGATAAGAACGGAAGATTGGATATCGGTCTGTAATTTATTAAGTCATCTCGATCAAGCGAAGGTTTCTTAAGTAAAGGTTTAATTACAGCTACCTTAAAAGCCTGTGGTACATATCCATTTACTAAAGATAGATTAATCATATCTAAAATGGGGCTGATAATCAGAGGGAACACTTCCTTAAATAATTTGGTTGGGATTGGGTCTAACATACAAGTTGAAGGTTTAGATGAAGCTAATATTTCTGATAACTCAGGAAGCTCCACAGGATCAAAACAGTCCAAACACAGATCAGGTTCTACAGTTACTTCCAATGTTGTCTCACTTGCTGAGGATGAAGTAATCATCTTCGGGAGTATGTCAAAGATTAGAATCAATTTTATTTCAGAAGAATCCCATAAAGTCATGACTGCTGAGAGCTAAGGGAATGGATGGCTCAACAGAGCTATGACTCTGTGTAAGTTTAGCAACTGCACTAAAGAGAAACCTAGGATTATTCTTGTTCTCTTCTATTAAGGATGAGAAATAAGCTGTTCTAGCTGGGTGAAGTGTCTTTTTATACAACAGTAGGCTATTTTTCCAGATTAAGTAGGAATCCTCTAGGTGTGTAGAGCGCCATTTTCGCTCCAATTTTCTAACATTGTGCTTTAAAGTAGGCAGCTCTGAATTAAACCAGGGAGCCTGCCTCCTATGAATAATTTCCTTCTTTTTCAAGGGGGCTGCATTGTCTAATGCACCACGCAATGATGAAGTAATACTCTGAACAAGAGAATCAATTTGTGAAGGGGAAGAAACTAAATTATTGCCCTCCACTGTGTTTTTCAGTAATAATGAGGAGATTAAAAGTGGAAGATTCTTTAAAGGTTGTTACAGCATCGTCTGATAATGATCTACTATAATGACATTTTCTGTCAGGTGTGGAGTACTCGGTTAAATTAAACTCAAAGGTTATTAAAAAATGGTCAGACAGCACAGGGTTGTGAGAAAATATTATGTCTTTACACTCAAGCCATATGTCAGCACAAGGTCCAGAGAATGAAGACAAACGTGGGTAGGTTTGTTAATGTTTTGAGCAAAGCCAATTGAGTCTATGATAGCATTAAACACTGTATTTAAGCTATCACTTTCAGTGTCAACATGAATGTTAAAATCCCCCACTATAATAACTTTATCTGTATTTAACACTAAATCAGATAAAAGGTCTGAAAACTGATCTAAAAATTGAGAGTAAGGGCCTGGTGGACGTTACAAAACAACAAACAGAAGTGGTTTTAGTGCTTTGCAATTTGGATGAGGAAAACTAAGGATTAAATATTCAAAATAGTTGTAGTTGTAGTCAATGAGAACATAAACTTCTAGAACAATCATAGAATTATTAATATAGAGATAAGATTAACTTTATCATCCCCCTAGGGGGACATTAAATAGTTTCAGCAGCAGGACAGGTTAAAGGTCAACCTCTACTAAGGTAATATTAGGAAGGATCAATAAATAGAAACAATAATAAATAACCATGAATAAAAAGTGAACAAAATTACAAACAATATAGAACAGATTTAAAGTATTTACAGACTGTAAAATGCTTTCAAGAAAATAACTTGGAAAAAAATAGATCCATAAATAGAAACTGTATCCAACAGTCTAATAATCTGAGCTCTATATCCAGAGCAGGAAGATGTAAATGAGGTGAATCAGTATCTGCTGTATTGTTCATGATGATGTCAGCAGCCTCAGCCTAAAAGGTCATCTCCAACGCTCCCCGTCTGTGGAGAAGTTCTCTGGTGCTGCTATCTCCTCTCTAGCTTCTGAATGCAGCAGGAACCAGAGCTTTTCACATTCCAGGCTGGTGCTGAAAGCAGAGGGAACAACGCATTAATCTGCTGGGAATGTCTGTTGGTTCCCACCGTGATCCCAGGACCAAATCTACCTTTAACACTCCTCTCTTCTCCTCCACCAGCAGCCTCTGCTCACTTCCCTTTCTCCACCTTTTGTTCTCCGGTTTGTTTTGGTCGTTTTACCAAATTAAACAAGAAGGAGATCAGAGTAAAATGCTGAATTTAACATTAAAATGAAATTAATATGAAATAGATGCATGCAAACTACCAGCATGGAAAGTAAACTTATTCAAATTAGAATAATGATGATCATGTAAATAAACTATGTTTAAACATGTTGTAGGATAATTCATTTAATTAACTAATACATTTTTCCAAAACAATCAGAAGAACTCATGATAGAAAACGCGCCTGCGGCTGTTTTTCTTTGACGGAATATGCTTCTTCGTAAATGTACTTGCATAAACCTGCTGCTAATCCTGAGCAAGCTCTGCACTGGTGGCAACATTACGCTGTAGCTTTCTTTAGGAGATGGTCCTGCACCTTGCTGGAATCTCTCGCACATCCTAATATGTTTTTTCTGCAGTTGAACCTCAGCTGCTTAATAACCGACACTGAAGCTTCAGCTGATCGATGTGTGGAAACATGCAAATGAAGCGCTGGTTCAGATAGAATGGGTTAAATCTGATTTATTGTTTCTATAGAAAGTAATAAGCTTATTGCTCACAATTTCAGTCACAACAGAATCTGTGATGAGATTAAAAAATAAAATCAATAACCTGATCAGTATTTAATTAAGGTTTCATGTATGACATTTAAAGGTGGAGGAACAGATCAATAAACTCCAGCATGACCACGTTCAGACTGACAGCTTATCTTCAAAGGAATTAAAACGTAAATGAATTCAACAGCAGACTGAAAGATTCTCTGATCAATAATCAATAAAACTCAGGGATGCTGTTCAGACCTCAGCCTGCAGGGGAACCAGTCTGTGCAGATGCATCATGAGAATTGCAGTTAAACAGTAACAGTAATTTATTGTCATGGTGTTTCACCTGCAGGGTGATTCTGTCAGATCCCAATCGATCAATACGCCACCATCAATGACCTAAACACACACCGTCTCATAACTGATTAATAAAACTCATAATCTAACATCTACCAATAATTAAATATAATCCCACTGATTAATGATCAATAATTAATAACTGAAAACAAGTGACAAAGTTATCCCTTCCTTCATTAATTGATTTAATCACAGAACAAAAAACAAGTTTCATTTAAACATCTTAATTAAAACGACCCAAGCTCCGATCTGTCAGCTGATCAGCTCACTGATCAATAATCAATCACATCAACTTTAAAAGGAAAAGTGTCCTACTGACAGCCTATCATAACCTCTGCTCGGAGCTCTGGGCAAAGCAAGCAAACAGAACCAGTTAAAGTCCAAACAGCACATAAGGAGGTGCTGATCTGATGAATTGACCTGTCCGCGATCAAGAATCTGCAGGTTCTGGATGGTCCTGCTTGGCTGAACTGCTTCTTCACCTCTATAGTTCTGATCATCTCCAGTTAAGCTCCAGCTGTTTCTGGACTTAGTGTCAGATGGCTCCAAACCCAGATCTGAAACTTGTTAGAATCTGTTTGTTGCTGAACAGCAGAAAAGATTTAGGCTCCAGGGAAACAACCCGATTTCTGCTGAAACACTCAAGAGCTTCACAGGAGATGTTCGAAACCAGAGAGATGAGGAAATGATCAGCTGATCATTACAAGCGGAAGCATCCAGAACCCATGGAGAACCACAGAGAATTAATCGTCACAGAGACGGAGGTTATCAGAAGTTCCTGATAACCAACTGTAATAATCAGTTTGAAAGGAACTCTAAAGATCCATCAGGACCAGGATCACAGGAATGAAGAAGACAGGCAGAACCTGACAGGAGGAACCATCTCAGTCTTCCTATCCAAGATGATCAGAAATAATGAGTAACCGTTTCTGACAGGAAACAGGAAATGATCGAGTCTGGAAAAAGAAAAACTCATATCTGGATTAAATTATTTTTACCTCAGGAGTGCTAATTTTAAACAGATTCATTAATAATTAAATAATGAGAGGATCATGACAGTAATCCCCGAGGGACCCTGAGCAGAGGACCAGCTGTAATTTGGGCTTAACTTCGAAGCTAAAGTGTCTCTGTGACTCAAACTGCTCCACTAATGAGGTGATCAATGACAAATCAGCCAGAGCTCTGATGCTGCAAGGAAAAGAAAATATTTTATTTATGATGTGAGATCTGCCTCAGAACTGAAGCTCCACCCCTGTAGACCCCCTAGGACTGATACCAATTAACTGCTCAATTGATCCAACCTCGGATCAGCTTTGCGTCACCCTGATGAATCACTGTAAGAGGTGAGAAAGGATCAGTTCTAAGGCAGAACCCAGGTGGATCCAGGAGCCGTCAAGCTGTTGGTTCTGGTTTGAGGCTCTCAGGGATGATTATTGAGTCCTGAGACGACAGCTCGTCTGAACTTGGGATTAGCTCCTGCTTGTCACTGCAAGACACGGAGACAGAAGTTTAAGTCAGTTTTAACAGATCACCATCTGAGGGATGCAGCCAATTGCCTACAGGGGGCACTGCTGCACACTGAGCTTACCTGACGGTGGAGTAACGACGGGACAGACGGTGGCGTCTCAGCGTAATGATGACGAGCGTGACCAGCAGCACAGCGGAGATGGCAGCCAGCGTGACGAAGAGGAAGAAGGCTTCAGGAGAGAGGAGATGAGGTCACTTCAGGTCACTTGAGACCTACAACTCCAAACTTATAATGATCTTTATCAGTCTGTCTGCTAAAACAGTTACAGTACCAGGTACTGTCTGGGTTTAGATCTGGACACAGTTGCACCACTTTTACACCAAGAGTGTTAAATAACAGAATTTCTACCATTAATAAAAATAAGATTCATTTCAATGACGTCTAATGTGCCTTCTCTGTTCTCCTTTTAGGTTTGGATGATTGGTTTATAGAAACCGATCAAAGATTGAATGTCCCTAAAATGCATCCTTGGTGTTTAAATTGACGATGTCTAAAGCTTGAAGTACTCTGGTATCTGGCTTCACAGAACACTCTTGAAAGCTCCCAAAGGTTAAATCTTGAATTGATTGTTCTTTACGGCACCAAATCCTTGTCAACCATCCATCCATCTTCAATACTCGCTTCTTCCATAATGGGTCACGGGGAGCTGATGCTTATCTCCAGCTTCAAAAACTCTCCTTCATAAACTAGACGTTATCCATCATGGTGCCTTCTGCTTTGTGACTGGCACTCCAGTTAACCCTCACCATGCCGACTGTAAACCCTCCTGAACTAACCTTCACTGGTTCCTTCACATTTTCTCATGGGAAAACTTTGCATTCTAGCATTTTCATTGATCTCCACAGCCTGTATCTCCCTTTGGTTGCCGTTCTTTTCAATCTTTCCCTGGTTAGCATGGATGAAAGAACAATTCATTCCACCAAATATCCCTCAATTATTTTATTTATATATTTTTTTATTCTATTAATTTTATTGTCTTTCATTTTTATCTTGAGATTATTATTATTATTATTATTATAATAATAATATGGGGGTTTGCTTATCTGGTTCCGATGTCATGGGCAGGTGAACTGATGTCGAACTGATGTCGGCTGGGTGTTTCTTTCGTGCTACTGAACTGTTTGATTCCATTCTGTGCAGAATAAACAGGCCATCCGTTAGGCTGACCCAGAACTCCTGAGCCGTTATTGCACAACGCAGCGTCTTATTGATGATTTGAATGTTGTGACATGCCTCAGCAAAGCAGGTTACACCTGCAAGTGACTGAAATCTGCTACAGACCCTAAAGGTCGGCTCATTCATCCCACCCTAGAAGCCAGGTACTTGTAAAATGGCTCCCAATCAACTCACCTGTCCCTGATACATAAACCATCAGTTTGCCATCAAGATGAGCTCAGTTTGGAGGGTTAAAAAGAAACCAAACTGAACTTCATGAAAACTCAACTTATCTCTTTAGTAACTGAAGCAGAGGCTGAACAGACGGTGATCATGAAGGTGGCCTTGATCAATTTATCCCTCTTTGGAGAGAAACCCGAAAGTTCATCATAGCGACTTTAGAGCAAACACCGCAGAGGAACTCACCTGCAGTCCATCGGCTTCTGGTCTTACCATGACCATCGTACACATCTGCAAGGCAAGGAAAGGGTCATACAACTCCCAGTAAGTGGTATGTTCATGTCTTCATGACCACTATAGGTCAGATTTTTTTTCCAAACAGAAATGCTAAGACATATTTCCCAGTTCTGCCACAGAAACTAAACCCAGGCAGGCTTTAAACTGGGAGTTAGCAGAAAAAAAAACTATTTTTAGACCAAGATCTAGGTGATAAACACTGGTTTCATACTGGTGATGACCCAGTTCTTACCTCCCCCACTGCAAGCGGTCATGCACTCCTCCATAGAGTCAAAGTTGTTGGCGTTCCCACCGCATCCGCCGTACACAAAGCTCTGACAGGAAGCAGAGTCCGGGTCGTAGTAGAACTTGGGGAACGCAGCACGGCAGAGTCCAGACTCAGGACTCAAACTGCAGCGATCTGATACAAGCAAACAACAATTACCCACAATGCCCCTGGATCTAATGAGGAACAGCACAACCATCATGTCCAGCTACTCTCTCACCTGCGGCATCTGCAGGACCTTTGTCATCTTGGGGGACCTTCTTGGAGGATGGGAGGACAGTAACTCCTACACCAGATAATAACAATGGGAGTTTACATGCAGTCCCAACTGGACTGGTGCAGGCCTGAGTCTTCAGGTAGAACTAGACCTGGTACCTCACCTGTACAGGTAGTCATGCAGCTGTCCTCGCTGTTGTAGTTGTTCTTGTTTCCTCTGCAACCGCCGTAGATGAAGTTCTGACAGATGCCCTTCTCTTTGTTGTAGAACCAGCGCTTTATGGCAGCTCTGCATGGACCCGTCTGGTACTCTGCTTCACACTTTTCTGATTGGACAACACCACAAAGGTAACACACTTCATCTGGTCTGCTCACAAGGTTCTATGGGCCTCAGAGACATTCAGCAGGAAGAGTCCAGCTTTTAATCAGGTAGAGGAGAAACACAAAGAAGTTAAGAGCTGTCTTAACTCGCCACCAGGAAACATCAGAAAACCCCCACAGGGCCAGACAGCAACCCAGGAACCAGGAACCCCCCAAAAGCACAGAGATCCCCATCCCAAAACGATCATTACGGTAGCAGAAAAATCAGAGGATCCTAGAGAAACCCTGAGGAACTCCAAAGGATCCTTTCAACAAGGATGCTTAGAACCTTCCAGAACCACCAAAGATGTATCTTAGCTCCGGAACCAAAACCATCACCACACTGTGAGGAGTAAGTGAAACGTACCTGCGTACTCATCAGCTGGGATTTCTGCAGGAAACAGGAAGCTTTAGGTGAGTCAAAGGTTCATCATGTGACCTGCAGCTCATAGTTACATGGTTTGAATGTTAACCTCGCAGCTTCTAACGGCAGAACTACAAACTGCTTTCTAGAACAATAAACCGACCCGTTTATTATTAGAGCCAAACATTGATCCTTGACAGACAGATGGTTGATTGGTGAGTTTGTGAGGACTGACCGGTCTTCTGTAGTGGGGCGGACTCTTCTGGCGCCATCCGAGGAGCTTTGGGAGCCGGCGGAGGAGGAGCAGAAGTCGGGTCTTCCACCAGAACCGAACCTGAACACATACAGTTTAGATAGTCATAGGCAGGCTATAAATTGCATCGTTAGCAGGTCAGACAAGTTCCAGGTAAGTTAAAGTGTTTTGTTCCAGAGGAGCTGCTGAACTTTAACACGTCTCCTCTCAGCTCCTAAAGCCTGTTTTCTCTGCAGGAAAATAAAGCAGCTTTTGTCTGCAGCCCCGCCTTCTCATTGTTGTTGTTGGTCATCTGAACTGGGAGCGGCACTGCATTTCTGGACCCTCCCAGTTGAGCTTCAGATTTCAGAGAACGTGGTCCCTGTGATGATCCAAACAAACACAGAAAGTCAGAACCTGGAAAATCAGCAGGAAGAAGCTGGACCCACCATGGATTCAAAACCTTTTCCTGACCACCCAACAGCACCTCTTTGCATCATGCGATAAACTAAACATCTGGACCTTAAACCTTTAAGGCTCAAACCTCCTGAAGTCCAAAAAAATCAGATGTCACAGAAACATGAAAACTAAGTTTGTCGCAGCATTGGAACGTCTGACCCATTTATGGAGGCTTCGGTCCTCGATGCAGCTGTCCGTCGAGGACTAAAGACTCAAACGCCCCCCGCCCACCCTACTTCCTGTCTGCCTACTCTCAAAGAATAAAAATAGGCCGCAAAAAAAAAAAGAAAAATTTTTTTGCAACTCATCTGAGATTTTAGCAGCAACTCACTTCCTCATCTCTAACCTCAGTTATGCTGCTCCAACATTCCAGTCCGACTGGAATCTTGCAGAATTCTCAGAAATGACCCAGGATCCAAACATTCCTGCAGTCGGACCAGAACGGTTCAGTGTTCATCCAGATGCTGTCAAACCTGTTGACCGATCCGTCTCTAGGATTTTCCAGTTTTATTTTGGAGCGGCTGTGGCTCAGTGATAAGAGTTGTCGTCTTGCAATAGCGAAGTTGTGGGTTTGATTCCTTGCCACGCGTCCATATTCCCCAACCCCAAGTTGCCTACCTATCAGTGTGTTCACGCCGCTGACCCTTTTAACCTGATTTGCTGACTTTCGATGGTTTCTGTTCACCTGGCTCAGGTGCGGACAAACAAGTTTGTTCCTGCTGACTGTTTCCAGGTAAGGTTCCCAGTGAACCCACCATGAAAACCTGACCCCCAGCAGCTTGGTCTGTGGATCTTACCGGTGACTCTACTGCAAGCGGCCTCGCAGTCTTCCTGGGACTCAAAGTTGTTGCCATTGGGCTCGCAGCCGCCGAAGATGAAGCTGTTGCAGCTCTGACTCGTCACGTTGTAGAAGAACCTGGGGAACGAGGCCCGGCATGGTCCAGTCTTCTTCGGCAGACGGCAAAGATCTGAGAAAGATGACCCAGAGTCAGTTAAATGCTGAGTTTAGCCTCAGACAAAGTGAACTATTCCTACTCAGGAAACTCACATTCTTAAACAAAAAGTCTGTGTGTGTTTTTAAAGTGGGCCCCTTTCCAGTTCTTGAATCAACCAGTGCCAACTTCCATCATTTCCAGCTAGTTTACCCTAAGTACCCAGAATCCCCAGAGCCAACAAAACATGCACGAGAGGAAACCTCTCATCTCCAACCATATAGAAATATACACAGCCCCACAAAACCCTACCATCACTTCAAAACAAGAGAGAGAAACAACAGTAGTTCATTTATGGTCCATTGCTTGCAAAAATAAAATGACCAAAGTTGTTGGACGTTGTTGGAAAGAGAGCCAACAACGTCCAACTTCCTTCATCTTTAACGCCTGTAATTACGCCACAAGAACAGAGAAACATGTTCTCCTACCAGCAGAGTCAAGAACAAGTATAAGGTTCTCTCTGGCCAGGAAGAAACTGAACTATGTACTTCCTGTGAAGTCTTCATGGGTCCGTGCCGTAACAACGCCCACTTCAACTCTCTCACTTGTCAACAACACTTAAATAAATAGGCGGCAAGACGTGAATGATGCTTTCATGTTCATCTTGAGGGAGAGAAGAGATTCTTTGTTCCTGTGGAGAGTAGATGAGCCTTTATTTCAAACCAGAAGAGCAGCAACCGTCTAAAACCAGTTGGCTGGAAAAACTGTTCTTCTAATCTAAATAAAAGAGTATCAGGTGGGTCATTTTATTTGCGCAACTAAAATGTTGCATCTTTTCCTTTAGAGAGCCACCAAAGCCCAACTTCCTTTAACATCTGAACTGAGCTGAAGCTCACATAACCACTCAAGTACAGGTCATGTTAGCTAACAACATGTTCTGGCTTGCTGGGTAAATCCTAGCTATTGCTTTCCAAAATGTGTTGCAGATTCTCAGACGTTGGAGAGAAACCAGCTGTTAAATTAGAGGGTTGAGCAGTGAAACCTGCTCAGGTGCAGCGGTGAAGATAAGCTGCTTGGTAATCAGCACACCCTCATTTAAACTGCTCGTTTTCCTCTGATTATTGTGTTTCCAGTCCAGTCTCTGAGCCTGATCCAAACAGTGAATCCAGGACAGACACAGCTGCGATATTAGTCATGTCTCACTGTTAAAGATGATTTTATATATGAACCCTGGTCATATTTTTATTATGGATCTGAAACCTTGGCTTTTCTGGCCGTTTGTTCTGGAAGACAAATCTTGAACAGTGAAACATGCCACTATAGACAAAAGATCTATTGTTTTTACATGAATGTCAGACAAACTGCAGCAACATACAGAATTATTTTTAAAACAATCTTACAAAAAATCTATTTTATCTGATTGGTATCAGATGGGTTTAGGTTCTGGTAGAAGGACAAACTGGGATAATATTTCATGTGAAATCTAACATCAGCATTCATTTCCTCATGTTTCCCTGGACTCTGCCTGCTGTTCCCAATACAAACATGCTTCCTGAGTGGTTCTGTCCTCTTTCTATGGTCAGTATGGCTTTTATTTGCTTTATCAGGTCCAGTTGGCAGCGAGGCAGATGGGTGTTTTGTTTGCAGAGGGAAAACCACAGCAGCTTTAATGTCTCACAGCCTAAAGAAAGAAAATGATAAACACAACCACAGTGCACGAGAGTGTGCACATGGGTTATTAAAGATATGTGTCTAACTTTATTGTCGGTTTCCATATCAAAACACAGATACTAACCTTTAAAATGTCCTCGTGATTATTGAAATTTGAATTTTCCTTAAAGTCTGTCAGATGAATCAACTGTTAATGACAGTTGATTCATGGGAATGCTGTGAAAACAGCCTGTTTAATGGAAGGTGATGAAGACTTATCAGGTGCAGTCCACACATCCCATTTTACCTCCAAATAATGAACTTCAGAACATCTAACAACTAAATCCAAACACTGTTGCTGATTCTGATAAAATGCTCTGAACAATACCACACCTCACACCAATTTCTCTTTGTAACCAGCAGGGGGCGGCACTTCTGGCTCCATATGGTTAAGTTAATAATGGAAGCTTTTACAAAAACATTTCCAGGTCTTTGGTGACAAAAATCACCCAGCATCTCCTCCAAAATGAGACCCAAACAGAACCAAAGTTCGTTTGACAAGAAAACATTTTGGTTCTGAAGCAAAGTCCAGAAACGTGAAAATGTAAGGTTCTTGCTTCAACCTTAACTGACCCACTCTGTGGTGAAAAAGGAAGATCACATTTGTTTCATACTTGGACTTGCTCAGACCGGCTGGATGAGCTTTTCTTAGTTGACTGAGAACAAAAAGCAGGAAATAAAAACCCGAAATCCGTCATTCATCAAACAAGGCAGCTCCACAACATTTTCATTTCTAGACCTTAAAGTAATTCTACATTATTGACCCGACCTTTGAACAGTCTGTTAAAGACCTTGTCCTAGAAACACCCCAGAACTGCCCAAAACCTCTTTAAGACCCACTCCAGAACCTGCCCATTTCCTGTAAATGATCTAACCAAGAAGGTCCAAAAACTCCTTTAAAGACTTTTCATGACCTGCTGCCATTTAACTTTCAAAGATCTGTCCAGGATAAGCAAAATAACTGCCCACAACCCTTCTGAGCTCACCAGAACCAAGAACTCTTAAAGACCAGTTCCTGACCCAAAGTTGTCTCCCTCGGAGAGACCCTCCAAAGTTCACGCAGGTAGAAACACACCTACATAAACACACCTATATAAATAAACTTGACTACTGACTCATCCTACAGAGAAAAAATGTAAATGACTGGAAATATAGACAGGAAGTGATGTCAGACGTGCCTGAAGTGGTCTTCGTTTACCTGAGGTGGTCCTGAAGCTCCTCCCCCACCTGAGAACAATGTAACCTGATCTAAATCAACACAAAGGTAAGGACGGTTGGGTTGTTATTTTCATCTTCTCTCAGCTGTGGCTCACCACCCCTCAGGTGTTGTGGAAAACAGTGAACTTGTAGGAACCGAAAAAACTGGTCGGACCTGAACCAGATCAGGTGGCATACCTGAGCTGACCTTCAGTCAGCAGTTACTTAAACAGGTGAGTTGACAACAATACGCAACACCGCAGTCACAGTGTCTGAGGTGGGTCCATCAGGTGAATTCGGTACTGCTCCCTTCAGGTCTCTGACATAACGGACCATGGGCTTAGGTAACCTTCAGGTGAGCAGATTGACCCCGAATCTGTTCACCAAAGCAGGACTAGGTTAAATCTAAACTTCCTCTCAGACAGAACAGAACCACTGCTGTGGTTCAGATAGTGCTGTGATGCATCGGGTTCTGACCCCACATGGAAAAGACATGACATTTTATAAAACCAGGCTGCATTTATGGAGAGGGTCGTCGACGGATCGGATCAGAAATTATTCAGGAAACTGGTCTGGTGGAGACATAAAGCTGTTACTTGTAACTATGTAGAGGTTCTGACCCATGTTTACGAACCAACGGGATATATAAAGTGGACCCAGATCAGAAAATGTCCTCCTTTCAAAACTTAAACCGGAACTTTGATGTAACCGGACTCTGAACTGGACCCTGAATGAGGACAGAATATAAACTATGCGGTTCCTTCTGCTCTTGACCTTCATTTATGGTTGTGATTGAGAGAATATTTTATATCTGGAGCTTCTTTGCTGGAACACAGGAAATAAAACCGGTTGAGTGAGCTCAACATCGATTAGAACAGGTTCTAAGTTCTCTGTTTACAGATTAAAACGGAACAGCGTCTTAGCTTGAGATTCAGAGCTGTTTCCGTCAGAACCCAAAGGTTTCAGGTGGGTCCATTCAGGGTTGGTCAGGATGTTACTGGAGTCCGTGTCTGGTCTTTTTCCACTTTTTCAGGTTCAGATTCACTGTTTTAATCTCAGTTCTTCCAGATTCTGATAGGTCTCTATTCCCTGGATGCAAAATGGTTCTACAAATGATCCGTGGCTTGTTTGGACCACAGATTTACCCCTAGTTGTTCCAACTCTGAGATTGGATAAAATCCAGATTGATTGGGGAATGCATCAGAGAATCAAACCAGTTCTTACATTAATTATAAACCCAATCTGAGCAAACTATTTCAGCAAAGATCTGGATTTACTCATTTTCTGGACTCTGTGGATGGAGCTAGGTCTTAGTAGAATGATCTGGTTCTGATGGTTTAAGCCCGTTTCTATTTTGAACCATCAGTAAATCAGACCAGAACCCAAACCTTGTTACCCAATTAGAAATGAGGTTTGAAGCAGCAGATCAGAACAAACAGGAAGTAGTTTTCCTGAGTGAAACCACCTGAACAAAACATCAGGGCAGAAATATGACCAACCCGACTTTATTAATATTTATTAATTCATTAATAAATCAACTAATCTTGTTGATTAGAAGCTCGGCGGAAGTTCCGGTCATCAGATTGATGTTCCTCACTTCTGGACACTCGTGACCAGGAAACTCTTTGATGGTGGGTAATTAAACGGTCCGAACCCCCCCCCCCCCCCCCCCCCCCCCCCCCCCCCCCCCCCCCCCCCCCCCCCCCCCCAGCTCACATCAATCATCCCAGCATTAATTCCTAGTTGTTGCTAACTGGTTAGTTATTATAAGTGATTCATTGTTTATCGGTTCTTGATTGGCGCTCTCACCGCTGTTAGTCTCGTTGCTCCGCGGCTCTACGCCCTCCAGCAGCGGGACAACGTGCAGCTTCTTCCCGCCTGTAGGCGCTTCCTGCTCGGCCTCGCTCTGGACGTTCCTCCGGAACACCTGGAACTGGGAGTTCTGCTGTAGTGTGCACCCGGCGGGCCCGCAGCTCACCAGCATACACTGCAATCCTCCGTCCGCTGGCAGCCCGACCAGAGCCAGGTCACAGTCCGCGACTTCACAGCAGGCGGTCCGGCAGTTCTCCGGGTCCGACACCTCCCGACTATAGTTCAGGTAGCGAGCCCCCGCTGCCCAAGAGTCCGGGGCGAGGCCCTGGTTCGGATCCGTGGACTGGTCCCAGTCACAGGTCTGGCCCAGTCCAGCTTGAAGTAGGAAACAGAGCGCGAAAAGCTTGTTTTTCAACATTGTGAAAAAGTGAAGCTGAACCTAGATCATCGACAAGGCGCGATTTTCTTCCAAGCGACAGCTGTTAACTTCCGTGTTCGAGTGTCGCACTTCAATTTACCTGCGACAGGTGAAGTCCCGAGGCCACGCCCCATATTACACAACAGGAGACTTGCAGTGATCAACCAGCCAGAAAACCCTGTGTACCAGGTGGTTTTTTCTTTAGAGAAGCAGCTGCTCAACTGTTTTGTTCTGAAATCAATTCAGTTTATTCCCTGAAATCCGGACGGATCTTAAAATTCTGACCCGGCGGTGAAGACAAAACAAACTGACAGATTTAACTGGACTAAACTGAGGAGAGAGAAGCTGCTACCGGTCCAAGATGATCATCTTTGCTGATCTCGCATTGACAACCTGCAAAAACATCAGAACCCATTCAGAACCAGCATCTGGACTTAGAATCAGAGTCTGGACTGCATCACAGGGCGTACCATCCAAGCATCCCATCAGGGTATCCAGGAACTTTGGAGCTTCGTTTCTCAGTAGAGACAATGCCTCAGCCTGTGTTTGCCAAATTGTGTGTGACGGGTTCTGCTCAGAAACCAGGACCCCATCCTTTGTAACCAGTTCTATCCGTATATCACGAAGCTGGTTATCCCCTCAGTAGATCAACCCAGGGTTACTGATTCTGGACCTTCCCATTCATGCAGAAACGTCTCCACCCCTGTCAGTGTTAAAGTCCAACAATCCACTAAAATAAATCACATTTTCACATTCACTTTGTCTTTGGTGATAATAAAATGAAGTTTAGGGCCTTTTGAGGGAAAAATCTGAACAGATTGGGAGTATTGCTCTGCAGACACACTAATTAACAATATTCTAAAATAAAACATTGTATAGTACCTCTAACTGGCTTTTAGGAAGATCTGCATATTTTCCCAGGGTGTCTGTATTTCATTCAGTTTTCTTGATGAAAATTAGAGTTTGGAACTTTGTGTGGTTCAGTGTTAAGTTTAATAAAAGTTAAGATTGAAATAAAAACAGCTCAAATGTTTACTAGCTAAATGAAATCTCTGGGGTGCCTGTTGTAAAGTTACACAGTGAAAAACTGAACTAGATATTTAGTTCTAAATATTTTTAGGTCCGAGCCTAATATTAAGTTCATACATTTGTTTGTAAACTAAATGTTTAACTTGCTAATTCAATATGTCGCTTGGAGCTGTGACGTTTATCAGTGTATGAATGACATGGTGAAAATATGACTTTGAGATATTAAAGCCCATTTTCTTGTCTTATGGCAGGCTAAAGAACTAAATATTGCTGTAAGTCTCTGACTGTAACCTTCCAAACGGCACCGATTGATCAAACTTTTGGTTGCGTCTTTCCGACCTCAGACTGAATCTCTCCAGTGCCCTCTGGTGGCCAT
Source organism: Crenichthys baileyi (assembly GCA_036173005.1). Taxonomy (NCBI): domain Eukaryota; kingdom Metazoa; phylum Chordata; class Actinopteri; order Cyprinodontiformes; family Goodeidae; genus Crenichthys; species Crenichthys baileyi. Next base: position 41,633 of record JAHHUM010000306.1, on the reverse strand, counting down.
ATACAAGCATCACACTCAAGCGGAGGACATCATGCAGAATAATTCATTGAAGCATTTATTGGTTGTAAAAACAAACACGTCATTTAGCCACAGAGCGTACCTTCCAGGCATCCCATCATTCTGAACATCTGAACCAGAACGGGTTCAGCCTAGTTGTCTGTCTCGGCCCAGCAGTAGGGGGCGCTGCTCCAGCGATTCCTGTACAGCTCGTTAAACTACTTGGCTGCTCGCTTTGTTTCTCACGTCTCCAGGCGGTCAAAATTCCTCGTAACCAGGTCAACCTGGTAAGAACTGCCCGGACACCTTAAAAATACTCCCCCAAAAACTGAGATAAATGAGACAACAGAGCATGTTGATTGTTTTCTGTCACAAACAGAAAAGTTTCGCACTGTGGTAACCGGAATCATGTTGTGATGCTTTTAGGATGCTGTTTCCATGCAGACCTTCAGCAGATCCACATTCAGCACTGTAGTCTGACTCGCTGTGGTCAACAGCAGTTTTTGTGGTTTATACTGCATTAAAAAAGCAACTGATGTAAAGGAAGTCTTACTAATTGCAGCACCACAAATGCTGCTGTTTCCCTGCAGCTCAGCCTCGGATCAGATTCTGCAGATTTTGAGACCAGCCTGTGCACGTTCACATTTGAACTTGATGCATTTCAGTGAAGCAGAAACAACTATCGTTTTCTGAGGTTCGGGTCTGTTGGATGGAACATAGCTGACCCAGAAGAACCAAGAACGACCTTCAATTCCCAAGGTAGGTGATCCAGTCAGCAGATCATGTCTTCCTGACTTGTTTGTGGTGAATCTCTCACCTAAATCCTCTTCTGTTGCACATGTCAAAGTAAACCTGATGAGAGGCTTTGGCCCATCAGTCTGTTGCAGCGAATCTAAATACTTTTGCTTATGGTATCAATATAAGTGTTGCTTCAGTGTAACAACCGTACTGACGAATGATAACTTTTCCACCCTGTGGGATGTCATTTTAACACTAAACACTCTTCAAAGGATCTTAACAGCAAGGCAGACAAAATCAAAGAGTCAAGGAATTACACACAAATATTTATATACTGTATTGATGTCAGATCTTGGTATCTTGTATGTCAGATACTGCATAGAGAGCTTATTGTTGTTCGCCAGATAGAAGATATCTGCCCTTAGGTCATTTTGTTCAGGATGCAGACGCTAGGTGAGATAAGAGGAATATGCCTTGTGAAGTAAACAAAACTATTAATCTGAACAACAAATTACAAATTACTGTTTTGTTTTCCGAAACTACAGTACTTCATAAAATCATCTAAACTGCTGCTGTGGCTCACAAAATAAACCCTGACATCTGATTGGTTAACTTGCACAGCAACTCCAATCGCCTTTTCTACAGTATAGTGTTTGCCCTGCTGAGTTAGTTTGATTTGGAAGTCAGAGAGATTAAATAAATTCATGAGGTGCTGCAGCATATGACCATGAAGTAAAACATTTAAAAAAAACAATCATTTCTACCTTTAATTGGTTAAGATAAAGATAATTTATTTGATACATCCATCTCCAGTTTTATTTGATTAAATATTAATTTTGGCACTTTTTAATTTCTTGAATTGTGTTACTTTTGGGGTTTTTTTTTTTTATTTTTTTGGTGGGGGGTTTTTTTCCAAAAATTTTTTTGGGGGGAAAATGCTTTTTTTTTAATGCCTGTTTGGTTAAAAAAGAGAAAATTTTTTTTTCTTTTTTTTTTTTTTGAAAAGCGAGAAAAAAGGGAAAACACCCGCATGTAGAAATTTTATGATAAATCTTATACATTTTGGAAATGTTTCTAATTTCATCATGACAAGGGTCTGGGGAAAATGTGTTTTCATGTTTTTTATCTTGTGATAATCCCTTATCAGGTACTCCACCACTACAAATGGGTGAAGAAAACATAGTAACATGGAAAAAAATGTAGGTCAGAACCATGCACAAATAATAAATACAGCAAGGGGGCCCCAGTGTACATACCACCTACAGGGAGAACCATAAGGGACTGTTGCTAAGAGGATTGAGTGGCGGTCAAAGGTGGAGACCTCGACAACCCGATCTCTGGATATGAGAGATATCAGCGAGAAATATCCGGGCTCACCTCCACTCACAGAGGACTCAGGAAACCCAGCTCCTTGAGAGAATTTGGACCCACAGGGAGAGGCGGCAGGCTGGGGTGTGTTTGCTTGTTGCCCTCTAGCTTAGTCGTCTCTTGTTGGAGTTTACTCCGGCGGATGAGAGGGTCGCATCCCTGCGTCTTTGGGTCGGGGAGAGGTCCCTGACTGTTGTTTTGACCTGTTCTAAGCAGTGGTGCGGAGGACCCGGACTTCTTTGCATCCCTGTCGAGGGTTCTGGACATTCTGCTGGGGGCCTTCAACACCCATGTGGGAAACAACAGTGACACCTGGAGGGACATGATTGGGAGGAATGGTCTTCTCGATCTGAACCCGAGTGGTGTTTCGTTATTGGACTTCTGTGCTAGTCACAGATTGTCCATAGCAAACACCATGTTCAAGCATAAGGGTGTTCATCAGTGTACTTGGTACCAGGACACCCTAGGCAGGAGGTCAATGATCAACTTTGAAGTTGTGTCTTCGGACCTACGGCCACATGTCTTGGACGCTTGGATGTAGAGAAAGTTTGCTTTGACTGCTGTATAAATACAGCAAGGCCATAATGGCCCTTATTTATATAATTGCTCAGGTACACTTCGTTTACAACTTTTAGTACCAGTATTATTGGTAAGACTATATTTTTAAGCGGCTTTTTGCCTTTAAAATTTTTGTTCAGGGGCCTTTCAGGAACAAAGACACATCCTTGTAATTGCCTATAGTCTCACAGCTCACCACAGCATGCCAACAAGAGATGGCAGCCAGATAAACCTTCAGGGTGGATGGGGACCGACCTCGAGGAAGCTAAGAACAATGGAAACAGGGCAGTGCACAGGGTCCTCATGCCTAGCCTGGTACCAGACACCAAAAACCTTCCACTGGTGAGTGTACACCATCCGGGTGGAAGGGGCCCTGGCGAAGCTCATTGTACGTCAAACTTCCCCACCATGCTCTGAGAAGGCAACAACAGGCCCTGTAGTGGCCAAGATCAAGAGCTTCTGGATCAGCTGCCACAATATCACCAACCTGGTCCCTTCCAAGTGGTTGATATGAAAAACCACCAAAATATTGTCAAACCGCACCAGGACATGCTTTCCCTGCAGGCCTGGGAGAAAGTGCTGCAGCCAGTTGCACAACCCTCAACTTCAGGACGTGGATGTGCTCCTGCCGCTGCTGGGGAGATCATGTTCCCTGGGCAATCTGTCACTGACACGAAACGGTAGAGAGCCTAGTGGAACACCCACCATCATAATTCCCGCCTCTCGCCACTGGGCCAAGGATGCAAGGCAGTGAGGAGACACCCACAACCTTCTGTGCCGGTGTGAGGCATGTGCTGGATCCAGCTGCAGGCTGTTGAGCCACATCTGTAAGAGTGGCGCAGAGACAGCAACACCAGAAGATCCACTGAAGAGGCAACAGTCAGCTTGGCCAACAGGTGGAGGTATGCAATTAAGGGGGTGAAGGTGACACCTTCCTGAGGGGGACATCGGCCAAGCTGCTGCTGCCAACAACTTAATGTTCACCTTCTACAGATGATCCACATGGCCCTGTCTTTCAGTGTTTAACCCTGTCTCTCCTAGACATGGCTACTGGCTGAGCTTCTACTGTGACTAACTCTATCTGCTCTCTCTCATCCTCTCGACTTGAAACTGGCTCAGAGTTAATCTGCTTGGCTACTTCTAGGTTCTTTTTGCGTCTCTGCTCTGTTCTCTCTAACCCCCAGTCGGTCGTGGCAGATGGCCGCTCACACTGAGCCTGGTTCTGCTGGAGGTTTCTTCCTGTTAAAAGGGAGTTTTTCCTCTCCACTGTCGCTACATGCATGCTCAGTATGAGGGATTGCTGCAAAGTCAATGCCAGCGACTGTCCACTGTCCACATTTTTTTCCAGCCTTTATTTCTGCTAATTATGATGATTTTCTTTTGAACCTTTTAAAATGTTTTGTCGCGACACTAGTGGCCTTTATTTTTCAAATTTTTCAGACTATTAGCTGACAGGAAACAGGTAGAAAGAAGGGGAAGACATGCGGCAAAAGCACAGGAGTTGACCCCACAACAGCTGCATTGAGGATTAAAGCCTCTGAATATGGGTCATGACTATTAACCCCTGCTCCACCGCCACTCCATTCAAAAGGTGCTTTAAATCTGTTAAACCAGTCTCATCAGAACACATATTCTAATTGATTGATTTTGGAGGCGTCGACTCAGTTGTTATACTGGACTATGGTCAAGGTGCAACACAGAAATGTAAAGTTTTTTTTTTATCAGCATAGATTTTGTAGAAAATGCTGTAGTGCTCCATAAATTGAGCTAAAGGGAACAAGTTGAATTAAAGCTGCAAGCAGCCTTGAAGGCCCTCGCACCTCGGCGCAACTTGGCCTGTGCAGCCAGCGCGGGAGCCTGGCATCGCCGGCTGCACGCCACCAATCAGGCCGCTGTTCAATTGCAAATGTCGCCACCAAGGGGGACTGTGAGCAACATGTCCATCATTAACTCATAATCATGTATACTACATTTCAAGTGGATCCGATGATGTATGAGGGAGATATAGCCCTTGAAGTGTCTTAGGGGGCGCTATTGATCCAAAATTCAATGTAATCCAATAGAGGTGTTTGGGGGCTGACAGAGATCAACCATATTCAGTTTGGAGTCAACTGGACCTTTCATATGGAAGCTACAGTCATTTGTTTATTAGTGGGCGGGGCTAAAGTGATGTCATCTATTGACTGTGTCAACATGTCCATCCACTTGGCCCTGTCTTTCAGTGTTTAACCCTTTCTCTCTCCTAGACATAGCTACTGACGGAGCTTTTACTGTAACTAACTCTATGTGCTCTCTTCAGACTCTAACATTGAAAACTGGCTCAGAGTTTATCTGTTCTTTCTTTCTAGGTGAAACGACTAAAGGAGCTACATCCATTAACATTTACCTTTTCCTTCCCATAGAAAGTACTCCTGGATCAGTGCTTCTTTGTTCTCTTTGTGTCTCTGCTCTGTTCTCTCTAACCCCCAGTCGGTCGTGGCAGATGGTATCACGACTAAGACTGAGGACCCAGAATTTAGCCAGACACAAGAAAAAGTTAAGAATTTTATTTAGATCCAGGATCAATCGCACCGGTAACCACCAATACGCCGCCAGGAATTACTAGGGATAGAGAAGAGGATTAGAGCCTGGAGGCAAATCAGATAACACTGATAAATCAGCAAAGCCACTAACCTTCTCTGATCTTGTGTGAGAGTGTGGACAAGGAAATGGCTGCTCCGAGGGAGAACGGCTGATCCAGAGAGCCGTATAGAATGTCCGTGCGTGGCAGGCAGCTGCTTAATGTCGGATTGCCGACTGATCCAAAAGAGCCGAACTGAATCTCCGTGTGAGGCGGGGCAGCTTGTTTGATGTCGGATTGCCGACAGATCCAGAGCTTGGACTTTCAGGTAGAAAGGCGAGACAGGCAGGTTCAGACAGAACGATCTGAGGGCTAGGCAAAGGCATAAATCCGAGGGCAGAAACAGAGTCGAGAATCCAGGGCTAGAGGCGTCCATAATGGGTCAGGCAAGAGGGAAAAATCCGAGAAACAAGGCTTGGTCATGAAACGAGGTCAGGCAGGTAATAACGCTGGATATCTACTCGCTGTGAGGCTTTCAAAAATCTGGCACCGTCTGCCTGTCAGAAACTGTATTTAACTGCAGTTCAACAGGTGTGAGGCATGAAGGTGATTACGCAGCAGCAGCGCAGCCGGCCAGTGAAGCAGGTGCGTTGATTGCATGCAGAGGAACAGGGCAGAGTGGAACCAAGCAGGCAGACGGGCCAGAATCATAACAGTACCCCCCCTTTAAAGTCCAGCTCCAGACGGACCTCGAGGCTGATCAGGATGGAGGCGGTGAAAATCCCGGATGAGGGTCTTGTCCAGGATGAACCGTCCGGGAATCCAGGACCGCTCTTCGGGACCGTAGCCCTCCCAATCCACCAGGTAGTGAAACCCACGACCCCGTCGCCTAGACCGGAGAATGCGACGGACAGTGTAGACAGGTCCCCCAGCCAGGAACCGGCGGGAGGAGGGGCCCGGAGGCGGGCCCGAGACGGGACTTCACATAGGGTTTGATGCGAGACACATGAAAAGTAGGGTGAACCCTCATGGACCGAGGTAACTGGAGGCGAACAGCTACTGGGTTTATAACCTTGGATATGGGAAAAGGACCAACAAAGCGAGATGCCAACTTGCGGGATTCCACCCGTAGGGGAAGGTCCTTGGAAGACAGCCATAACCTTCTGGCCCACTTGGTAGTCTGGTGCGGGTGTCCGCCGGCGATTGGCCGTCCGGGACTGCACCTCCGACATCCTGATCAAGGATTCTCTAGCCCTCCTCCAGACCCGCTGACATCTCAAGGCCGCAGCATGAGCCGAGGGTACTTCAGCCTCCTTTTCCTGGACGGTGAACAACGGTGGCTGAAACCCAAACACAACATGGAAAGGGGAAAGACCAGTAGCACTAGACGGAAGGGTGTTTAGAGCATGTTCTACCCAAGGTAAATTGTGAGACCAAGTAGTGGGGTCAGACTCACAGAGAATGCGGAGCTTGGTCTCCACTTCTTGGTTAGTCCTTTTCGGTCTGGCCATCGGACTGCAGATGAAATCCAGACGACAGACTAATGGAAATCCCCAGCATGGAGCAGAACTCCTTCCAGAAGTGAGAGACAAACTGTGGTCCTCTGTCGGACACTATGTCAGTGGGCAACCCATGGAGACGGAACACCTCTTGTGCCAAGACCTCCCCCAACTCTTTAGCCGAAGGCATCTTCTCCAGGGGGACCAGATGGACCATCTTGGAGAACCTGTCGACAATGGTTAGCAGGACCGTGAAACCATTAGAGGTAGGCAAACCTGTCTCAAAATCCATGGCGATGTGGGACCAAGGACGGGATGGAATGGGCAAAGGCAGCAACAACCCAGCGGCGGGGCGGCGGTGAAGACTTAGCCTGACAGCATTGGGAACAGGCGGTGACATAATCCATAGCGTCCTTGGTCAAGGAGGACCACCAGAAGAGGGACCGAACCAGCCTCAGTGTCCTGCTGACTCCGGGGTGACAAACCAGACGAGAGTTGTGGCAGAACTCCAGTACCTTGGGCACGAGACGTTCCGGGACAAAGCACCGGCCAGGAGGACATGAAGCCGGAGTAGGAAGATCCTTGGCAGCATTCCTGACTTCTTCTTCAAGCTCCAACATGGTCAAGGACAGCCTGACGGACTCCGGAAGTATGAACTCATCCTTGCCACTAGTCACACACTCAGGAGACTCCTGCATCCTGGACAGAGCATCTGGTTTGCCGTTCTTGATTCCGGGTCTGAAAGACATCGTGAAATTAAATCGTCCATAAAAAATAGAGCCCACCTGGCCTGTCGGGGTTTAAGGCGTTTAGCCGTCCTCAGATACTCCAGGTTTTTATGGTCCGTCCAGACGAGAAACGGTTCTTGGCCCCCTCCAGCCAATGCCTCCATTCCTCTAGGGCCACCTTGACGGCCGAGAGTTCTCGGTTCCCCACATCATAGTTGCGCTCTGCCTGAGATAAGGTCCTGGAAAAAAAAGCACATGGATAAACACGACCCTCGGGGGCTTCTCTGACTCAGGACCGCGCCGATCCCCGTGCTAGAGGCATCAACCTCCACAATAAATTGTCTCTCGGGGTCAGGGGACCGTAGAACAGGAGCCGAAGTGAATAGAGTCTTGAGCCTAACAAAGGCTTTCTCGCTACCTCATCCCAAACAAACCTTGCTCTGGGGGATGTGAGGGCGTTAAGCGGTGCTGCAACCTGGCTGTAGTTCCGGATGAAAAGCCGGTAGAAATTAGCAAATCCCAGAAACCTCTGTAACTGTTTACGGTCTGCAGGAGATGGCCACTCTACCACAGCCTTAACCTTAGAAGGATCCACGATTACTTGGTTAGGGGAGATGATGAATCCAAGAAACGAAGTGGTGGTGGTGTGAAATTCACACTTCTCCGCTTTGACAAACAGGTGGTTTTGGAGAAGGCGGAGAAGGACAGCTCGAACATGACTCCTATGGGTCTCAAGGTCTTGAGAATAAATTAGAATATCGTCGAGGTAAATGAAAACAAACTGACCCACCATGTCCCTCAACACGTCATTTACCAAAGACTGAAAAACTGCAGGTGCATTGGGTAATCCAAAAGGCATGACTAGGTATTCATAATGACCAGTGGGAGTGTTAAAGGCGGTTTTCCACTCATCCCCCTCCCTAATCCGGACCAGATGGTAAGCATTTCGTAAGTCTAGCTTGGTGAAAATCTTGGCTCCCTGTATGTGGTCAAAGGCAGTATTCATAAGAGGAAGAGGGTAACGATTCTTGACTGTGATATCATTAAGACCCCTGTAATCAATACATGGTCTTAGGGACCCATCTTTCTTCCCCACAAAAAAAAACCCGGCCCCAGCAGGAGAGGACGAGTGCCTGATAATCCCCGCTTTAAGGGAATCCTCCACATATTTTCTCATAGCTTGCTGTTCGGGCCCAGACAGTGAATAGAGACGTCCCCTAGGGGGAGATGTACCAGGAAGGAGGTCAATAGCGCAGTCATAGGGCCTGTGAGGTGGGAGAGTGGTAGCCCGAGACTTGTTAAAAACCTCTCTCAGGGAGTGATATTGGGGAGGAACCTTGGACAAGTCTGGGTAAGTCTCCTCGATGGCATTCTCCGGAACAACATGAGTACTGGCTGAAGATAAACAAGTAGCGAAACAAGTCCTAGCCCAGCCCAAAATTTCGTTGGCCTGCCAATCTATATGGGGGTTGTGTTTCATGAGCCATGAGGCTCCCAAAACAATGGGCGAATTGGGAGAGTTAATGACCATGAACGAAATCTCCTCCTGATGATTGCCACCTAGAGTCAGACTGACCTTCTCCGTCCGTAAAAAAGAATTGTTCATGCTGTGTCCATCCAGGGCCAGAACCTTATGAGTGTCAGACATCAGGAAAAGTCTTATGCCATGGCCTTTGGCGAATGTTTCGTCCATAAACTCTGTGTCGGCCCCAGAATCAATAAACACAGAAACCTGATGAGTAGCAGAGGAGATAGCAATATTAGCAGGGAAAGTACATGAGGAGACAGACAGGTTACGGCTCAATAGAGTTTTCCTCACCTCTATTGAGCCTGTACTTTTACTGGACACTTAGAGGCAATGTGGCCCTGACCCCCACAGTAGAAACATAAATTAAATTGTCTTCGACGGGAACGCTCCTCCAGAGTAATCTTAGTCCTCCCCAGTTGCATGGGTTCAGAATCAGATGTGTGTGATTTCGGGGAGGAATGACTCATGGCCTCGGGACGGTGAACAGAGTCGCGGGTTAGGGAGGTCCGAACCTCTCTGCGGCGTCTCTCCCTTCCTCTCTCACGGAGCCGAAGATCTATACGAGCGGCAAGGTCCTCCAGATCTGAAAGAGATGTGGGATAATCCCTGGTTGCCAACTCGTCCTTAATGTTTTCGTTTAACCCCTGCATGAAGGCATCCATTAGAGCCTGCTCATTCCAGCAACTGTCGGCTGCCAAAAGATGAAAGTCGATGATGAATGAAGTAACAGACCTCTCTCCCTGCCTTAAAGACAGCAAACCCCTGCAGCCTCACGGCTGGGGAGAATGGGATCAAACACCCTGATAAGTTCCTTGGCGAAGGCAGCGTAGGAAACACAGGCAACTGAGTTATTCTGCCATTCAGCTGTGCCCCATTGTTTTGCTTTTCCGGATAACAAAGAGATCACATAGGCCACCCTGGAACGCTCTGTAGGAAAAGAGGAGGGTTGCAGTTCAAAATGTATCTCACATTGTGTCAGGAAGGCACGACACTGATCAGAGTCACCTTTAAATAGTTCGGGAGGAGTTAATCTAGGCTCCTTTACTAAAGCAGGCGGTGCAGGCAGACTAGTGGAAACTGGAGGTGAGGAAACTTGGCTAACACCTGGAGACATGGTACGTAGCATGGAAATAATCTCACTCATGCCGGAATCAAGACGGGGAAATGGAATTCTCAACACTAGCGCGCCATTGTTGTGCTGGCAATGGGTCCATTTGATGGCCAGATTTTTCTATCACGACTAAGACTGAGGACCCAGAATTTAGCCAGACACAAGAAAAAGTTAAGAATTTTATTTAGATCCAGGATCAATCGCACCGTAACCACCAATACGCCGCCAGGAATTACTAGGGATAGAGAAGAGGATTAGAGCCTGGAGGCAAATCAGATAACACTGATAAATCAGCAAAGCCACTAACCTTCTCTGATCTTGTGTAGAGGTGTGGACAAGGAAATGGCTGCTCCGAGGAGAACGGCTGATCCAGAGAGCCGTATAGAATGTCCGTGCGTGGCAGGCAGCTGCTTAATGTCGGATTGCCGACTGATCCAAAAGAGCCGAACTGAATCTCCGTGTGAGGCGGGCAGCTTGTTTGATGTCGGATTGCCGACAGATCCAGAGCTTGGACTTTCAGGTAGAAAGGCGAGACAGGCAGGTTCAGACAGAACGATCTGAGGGCTAGGCAAAGGCATAAATCCCGAGGCAGAAACAGAGTCGAGAATCCAGGGCTAGAGGCGTCCGTAATGGGTCAGGCAAGAGGGAAAAATCCGAGAAACAAGGCTTGGTCATGAAACGAGGTCAGGCAGGTAATAACGCTGGATATCTACTCGCTGTAAGACTTTCAAAAATCTGGCACCGTCTGCCTGTCAGAGGCTGTATTTCACTGCAGTTCAACAGGTGTGAGGCATGAAGGTGATTACGCAGCAGCAGCGCAGCCGGCCAGTGAAGCAGGTGCTTTGATTGCATGCAGAGGAACAGGGCAGAGTGGAACCAAGCAGGCAGACGGGCCAGAATCATAACAGATGGCCGCTCACACTGAGCCTGGTTCTGGTTCTGCTGGAGCTTTCTTCCTGTTAAAAGGGAGTTTTTCCTCTCCACTGTCGCTACATGCATGCTCAGTATGAGGGATTGCTGCAAAGTCAACGCCAGTGACTGTCCACTGTCTCTACATGCTCATCCAGGAGGAGGGAATGCTGCAAGTCACTGACTGGATGCAATCTGCTGGGTTTCCTTAGATAGACAAACTTTTTATCCAATTTGAATAAATAACAGAATCTGACTGCACTGTTCAATGATTTGGATTAATTGTAATGCATGTACCTGACTTTTGTGAAGTGCCTTGAGACGACATGTGTTGTGAATTGGCGCTATATAAATAAACTGAATTGAATTGAATTGAATTGAATTAACTCATGATGATGTATACTACATTTCAAGTGGATCCAATGATGTATGAGGGAGATATAGCGCTTGAAATATCCTAGGGGGCGCTATTGATCCAAAATTCAATGTAATCCAATAGAGGTGTTTAGGGGCTGACAAAGATCAACCATATTGAGTTTGGAGTAAATCGGGCAATGCATGTGTACTTTAGAGGCAAACGTATGGCCATTGCGTGACATCAGACTTCGCCACGCCATCATAGCCACACCCTCCAGCCAAACCAGTCAGTACTAGACACAAACTTAGACCATCATGTTATCTGTGACTTGGGACAGTTTCATGTTGATTAGGTGGAGGGGATCAAACATGGACCACACTAAGTGAAACACTACACTTCCTGTTGTCAGGGGGCGTGGCTTCGATGATGTCAGCATCTGATCAGTGAATATTGTTCAGGGCCAGAGGCAGATCAATCCCAGAAGGTTTCATGTGTCTGTGACTTTCCTTGTAGGAACTATATCAATTTCATGTTTTATGGCGAGAAGTCATATTTTGAGGCGTGGCCACGCCCACACGCTTTCATGTATCAAAAAGCTTTTGATAACTTTTGATCCTCATTGCCTTAAGAGTATACTGAGTGATTTTCAAGTCTCTAAGTCAAAAGCTGTAGGAGGAGTTCGCTCAGATAGGCCACGCCCACCAAATATGTCATCAGATCTCTGTTGGGGACTGGACTAGGATCAATCACATTGAATTTGGTGCAGATCAGATGATGTATGTGGAAATTAGAGCCAAACGTATGGCCATGGCGTCCAACTTCGCCGCGCCACCACGACCACGCCCTTTCATGAAAAGTTACAGTGCTTCAAACGAAGTTAGACCCACTAGTTACCTGTCTTCTGACACACTTTCAAGTTGATTGGGTCAAGAGGGTCAGAGAGGCACCTTTCCAAGTGAAAAAAGTGACTTCCTGTTCTCAGGGAGCGTGGCTTTGATGATTTCAGCATATCACCCCATAGGATCGTCGGGAACCCGAAGGTCTTCCTTCATGCAAACTTTGGTCTGATTTGACATTTCTTTGGGAAAGTTATTGCATTTTTTCACTTTGGGCGTGTACGCCAAGTTCGTGCCCTGGCCACGCCCCCTAAACATGGCCAAAAACTCACGATTTTGATAACTTTTAATCCCCCATGCCTTAGCAGCATATTGACCAAATATGAAGCCGATAGCTCAAAATCCCTAGGAGGAGTTCGTTAAAGTTCGAGGTGAGTGAAAGTGAAAAACGGCCAAAAATTGGCCTTTGACCCAAAATGGCCGACTTCCTGTGCGTTTTAGGGCATACCCATAAATGTACTTTTTTTCATGATTTGGGGAGATCTAGCTATATACCAAATTTCAGATCTCTACGACTTACGGTTCGGCCTATCTCACTTTAGGGGGCGCTCTAGAGCCGTTTGGCCACGCCCACTGACGACATTACGGAACAAGAATTTTACGCGGAGGACAATTTTGGGTAAAATCTGGTGAGTTTTCGTGCATGGCAAAGTCCCCAAATTGCCCCACAAAGACGCAACGGAAAAATGAAAGAAAGAATAAGAATTCCTATGATTACAATAGGCCCTTGCAGTTTTCCTGCTCGGGCCTAATAAAAGTGACACAAGAATGGAGCCTTGAGCTACCCTAAAGAGTGATCGTTGTTTTCTTAGATTTAGCATTACCAGAAGGTAGAAAGGAGTCCCAGTCTAGCAAAAAAGATCTGAACCAGTTTAGCACAGTACCAGATAATCTGGCCCATCTTTCCATTCTATCATTTAGGATGTTTTGGAGAACCAAACTAAATGCAACACTGAAATCCAGTGAAACCCAGGCAGATTTTTGAATTATCACTCTTAGGATATATGGCAATAAAACCTTCAGCAATGGAGTCTCAGTGCTATAGTTTGGTCAAAATCATGACTGGAAAGCACTAAGAAGATTACTATTGAAGAAAAAGGAGAAAATTAAAACTGCCTTTTCAGTTATCTTTGCCAAAATCTTAGGTTAGATATGGACCTGCAATAGGTAATTATGGCTTCACCTGTGTTTATTGTTGACACAGAGTCAACTAAACGTAGCTGTAGAGGTAGACTATTCCACAGCCTTGGTGCCGTGGACTGGAATGCTGGGTTCCCCTTGGTCTTCAGTCTGGTGGAACATCTAGAACATGCTGAGCCTCAGAACAAAGACAGCGAGCAGCTGTATATTTTGTAAGCAGATCAGATAAGATGTTTTGTGGGTTTGTAGCTGGACCAATGCGCAGACAGGAGCAGGGGATGAAACTGAGGGAAGGAGACTAATTAACATTAATGGGGATGAACTAAAGCCTGGTTCACACAGCAGGATTTTCAAATTGTCAGCTGATTTTTAAAACCTGAGAGACCCCAAACATTACAATAAAAAATCGTAGGTACAACAGGTTCAGTCCTATAGTGTGTGGTGTCCAGCATGCACAACACGCCACACATGAACAGATTTCACTCATAAACATTCAGATTTCAGACGGGAAATCTCCCAAACCCTCTCTAGATCAAACGTGAGTTCAGAATGATTTCCCTCCTTGTTTCTGTCACGTCACTTTCTGACTGGCTCTACGTCACATTCAACAGGCGGCATGCTGTTTTGACCTCGGACACCCTTGACAGTAGGAAATCGGAGCCAGACAATCAGACATGTCGAAAATTCCCGATTTGAGGCCGGAGCGGTCCTGACGTCCTTCCGAGCAGACTAGATCACTCTTAACACACCACACACAGCAGGAATATCTCATTGGATTACCTTAAGAGCCATCACGATAATCGGGCATGTTGGAAGGGGAAGATCGGGGCAAAGATAAAAATCCTGCGTGTGAACCAGGCATAAGCCACAAGGAAACAAATCAACCAAGACTAACAGAGCAATACAAGAACAGAACACAAAAATAAACTAAGAAACTAAACACAGAGGAATGAAGTAATATATCAAAACCCTAATGGCAAAATTAACAACTGTATATGGCAAGACCTATTAAAACGTAATAAATAAAGAAAAATGGACCTCTGTGGATCCTTACATCAGGTTGTGGATTGCAAGTAATGAACCGATTCTATCGGACTGTGACACTACTTGAATCATGTAGTTGTTCCAGGAGGCATAACCAAGTTACCATGGAGCCAAATACGACTCTATTGTTCTCTGAATATTATTTGTAAAAAACAATCTGCGCAGTCTTTGCAGGAGTTGTTGGATAAGAGTTGAGGTAGAAGAGGTGAAGAACCGGGTGAGAAATCTAACTGCCTTGCTTTTTAACTCTGGATTAGAACTGTGAACACTCATTTTAAATGTTACAGTTTACCTGGATGGAGTTCAGTTTTTTCTCCACCTGTATTCAGCTTGTCTCTTTTTTTAATTTTCTCCAAGGTGACTTTTCTTTCCAGAGAAAACCTCGGTCTTTATCGGGCCAATTTCATTAATGCAAGTGATCAAATTTTAACTAAAATTATTTACAAGGTCATCAACGCAAGCAGCAGGCAGATCGGGTGATAGCACGTTGAAATGTACTTCATGTGAGCTCAGCAGTTCACAGGAACACTGTGTGCTCAGAAACGTATAAAATATGCAAGCATGATGAATGATCCAGCTTCCTCTCTGTGTCTGACAACATTCAAACGGGGGTAACTGACCACCCATTCGGTGTTTATGCTTAATAACTGTAAATTCATTATTTAAAAAAGGGGGGCAAATACTTTTCTTGAGGGGCCAGGTTGGTTTGGTTTAATTTTTTCCCTTCATAAATAAATTCATCACTTGAAAACAGTCTTTTGTATCTACTCAGCTAAACCATGGCTGGCATTAAAATTTGCTTTATGAGTGAAAACATTTATGTCTGACATAAAAGGAAAAACAGAAGAAATCTGCAAGGGGAAAAAACTTTTTCACATGACTGCATAAAAAGAGTTTCTGAAGCAGAACTAAATCCAGACTGCTGTTGAAGAAAAACTGAAACAATCACCTGAAGAGATATTTGGCAGCATCTGGTTCCCAGGGATGGTTTCAGGGACACTTAAACATCCCAGCGCCAGAATGACTGACAAATGTTCTGTTCATTTTAGATTCAAATTCAGAGTTCGTATTAAAGGAGGGTTTCTGGATATGGTTCCATTTCTGGTGGTTTTGTGTTTGACTTGCAAATGCTGCTGAGAGCATCTGCTCCATGAAGCCAGAGCCTGAAGGACAGTTGGAGAAGGCTTGAGGCTGCCAGGCAGGTGAGTGCTGCAGGTAGGGTTCCCTTCATGTTCAGCTGAGGGTGTTGGACTCGGTTCTTCTGTTTCTGTTGTATTTAGACATAATCAGGAGTGTTTCAGCTCCTGTTGAAGCTCCTCAGAGTCTACCTGCAGATGCTTGTTCTGAGGACGGAAACTGTGACGGTTCTGCCAGACAGAGTTCTGACTGTATGTGAAGAGGCTGAGCTGGGATCAGTTCTGCACACTTGCAGAAACGTGACCTGAGAGGTGCTTCTTGTGTTTATGGGATGTTGGGTCTGGATCGGTTCCTTCCTATTTGAAAAGTCCATGTGTAAATGAAATGAAACTGTTGGACAGCTAAATATATCCATTCAGCATTTAGTGTGTGAGTTCTCATGTTTGGCTTCCTGCTCTAGGTAGCAGCTTCCTCTGTGGTTTCTAACTGATTAAAAGACAGCTGATGTGGAAATTCTCTTAAAAAAGTGATAAAAACCACAAATGCTGCTCGGTGTTCCTGCAGCTTAGCCTCAAATCAGCTTCTGCAGAATGGAGCAGCTGTTAGAACCTGACCTGCAGCAGAGTTGTTGTTCATGCTCACATCTGAGCTTCACTTTAAGTTTGGAGCAGTGAAAGGACCTGATGATCTTTTGTTTCTGTTCAGCTCTGTTGGATGAAACGTGGCTGACCCAGAGGAATCAGTAATGACCTCCAACAACTCCACCAACCAGACGCTCTGTGATCCTGTCAGCACATCACCTCTCCCCGCCTTTATATTCCTCTACAGTCTGGTGTTTCTGGTGAGTCTCTCACTTCTACAGGGTTGCCGATTCTCGGGCATTTTGCCTGAGTCTCACTCTTTTACTCTATCTTGACAAATTTCACTAATAAAGAAAAGCTTTTGCAAAAGACAGGAACATAATTTTCCACATAACTGTCCTATTGGTCATTCTAGCCACAATCAGACATTTTTGACTCTCTCTTCTGATGGACAGTTCTTCATACTAATGGGATGGTTTTATCTGTTGGTGGGTGAGAGATGAGCATGCACTAAATACACCATGGTGATGTATCCTGGGTGCACCCTGCAGCAGCAGAGGCAGCACACTGGCCTGTCATCCTAACCACACCCACAACACACTGCAGCACTTCGGGGGGAATGTAGTAAGGTGGTTTTGGCCCTGTGGCTGCTCTGCATGTGGCTCCCTGTGACTGGTTGCTGTAAAAAGGGTCTCGCCAAGCAGCTGAAACAAACAATCCATGCTCACCATGAAGGAAACAAGAACATTAAATCCAGCTGTGGCCAGGATCCCTGGACAGCCGGTGCAGGCTGCACTCTCCATGGTAGGGTTTGTAGCTGGAGAGAAGCGCACACCCCTCCAATGTGGACATACAGATATGTTGTTGTCAAGAAGTGATGGATTCTTCAGGCTGCAGTTCAAAAGGAAAATGTATTGGCCAGGCTGTCAGGGAGTCCTGGCATCATGTTCAGCAACGAGGGGGAAGAAGAGATGGAGAAAAACCCTGAGCAGTGGTTCATGGGGCTTATAATATAATTTTACAAAAAAAAAGTGTTTCAAAAAAAAAAACTACATCCAGCTGATCTATACAGATTTAGCTAATGAGTTAATGGTTCATCTGCACAGGTTGAAATCCTTGCAGGAAAGGGCCTAAGATGGTGTGTAGAGTTCTATCTCATTAATAGTGCATGTTGTGGGTTTTGGTCACCTGGAACCTGCTGATGTGAGCTTGCTCCAGGAAATGACTGTTGACATGTACTTAGTTAAACTAAGGGGGGGGGGGGGTACCTCTGAGCATACAGCTGCAACTATAAGCTAAGTGAAGCATTTATATGTTTTTGGTAACTTTCAGCATTTGGCTTTGGTGTAGAAAATGCTCCATTCCTAACCTGAGGCTTCAAGATCTGTGGGAATACAAAACTCCTTCAAGTTCCTCCTCCACTATGCTGACGATGTTTCCCCCTCCACAGCAAGGCTGAAACTGGTGGTAGACCTCCTGATTTCTTCAGGGTAGAAGCTGTTCCTCAGTGTTGATGTTTTAAACTCCAGACTTGGGTGTGAAAAGACTCCAGCATGATTACAGGTGATGAGGCTGGTTCTACACTGTATTCTCCATGCATTGATGTTCTGCAGTGATAAGCTGCTCCTCCGTCCAGACCAGTCTTTACAGAAGCTGTGGTCTTTGGTGATGCTGCATCTGAACTAAACAGTGATGAGGTTGCTGAAGGTGCTGCAGATGATGCTGCTGTAGACGTTTCCATGTCTGTCTAAAAACCCCAGTCTCTGTAGAATAATGAGATGCTGTTGAGCTTTTCTAGACCAGCTGGGTGATGTTGAGTTACCAGGTGAGATTCTTACATGAACAGAAAGACACTTTAAACAGTTGGTCCTCTGGTGGTTAGGTTGCTACATCGGGTCAAAATCATCTCCTTGGTCTTGTCCACATTGAGATAGTGGTTTGTTTTCACATCACGTCTCCCATTTCTGGATGTCCTGACCATCAGTGATCAGTCACTTCGGTTATGTCTGCAGGTTTCAGGGGGAAACAGCAGCAGAACAATCAGTAGTGAAGAACATGCAGAACGAACCATAGCTGAAGACGCTCTGTTGGTTGAGAGAAATACAGATATTCATCTCAGTAAAGGTATCAGCCTTCAAAAGTCGACCATGATGCATCTACTATGCATCTTTTACTGCTGGATTCAAGATGACGTTTAGAGAACATTAAGTTGCTGCAAAACAGGCCCATCAGCATGAAAATAAATCTTCTGAGATATGGTAGTGATTTCTTTTAACAATAGTTTGACAGAAACTTAAATAATGAAGAATAAAATGTCATTATGGGAGGACCTTTGAAAGGACTTTGGTTGAGACCAGTGAACTGTCGTCCATATGGGTTTGATCCAGGTTCAGTCAGAGTGGAGGACACACTGCTGATGGACGAGTCCAGTGGCTATTAGTTCCTGAGGCAGGTCCATCAGTCTGACAGGGAACACAGAGTCTCATCTCCTGATGTTTCCTCTGCAGGTGGGTTTGATCCTCAACAGCTTCACCTTGTGGTTCCAGTTCTACAGAGATCAAAAAAACATCTCTAAGAGCTGGAAGATCTACCTGAAAAACCTGATAGCGACTGACTTCCTGCTCTGCCTCACACTCCCCCTCTGCATCGCTGACTACGCAGACAGGTCTGCCACTGTTCACCTGTTCTACTGCACCTTTGGAGCCCCCATCTTCTATCTCAACATGTACACCAGTATCCTCCTTATGGGCTACATCGGCGCCAGCAGGTACAGCAACTTTCATGACAATTTAAAACCCAACCAGTAGAGATCTGTATTAGAGGAGGCTTAAACTACAATTAAAGAATATCAGATACAGGTGGTGCAGTTCAAGATGTGGGAACCACAGTTCAGTTATTAAAAAACAAAACTTCAGAACAAACCAGGTTTTTACTTCAGTCTCCTGGACTGGAATGTTGACTTCTACCAAGGTGCTGGATTTCAAGCTCCAGCTGCTGCTTCCTCAGCTGGAGGAGTGAAAGTAGGTCAAACTCGTATTCATGAGTGGAGGTTGGATGGGATGAAGGTGGATTTGAGCAGCATTTGCAGTGATGTTGTTCCTGCTGTTGTGAAGGTCGGATGAAGGGTGCAAATGGTAATTGTGGGTAATGACTGAAAGTATGAGATGATGAAGCATGGGTGCCCTATAGTTTGGGGGCTTCTTATAAAAGTTGCAAAAAATGAAATTTCACTGATTTACAAGAAGTTTATTAATCCTGGGGATTGTATTGTGGCTCAGCTGTTAGCACTGGGGTCTTGCAGCAAGCAGGTCATGGGTTTGAATCCCAGCTTGGGTCCTTTCTGTATGGAGTTTACATGTTTTCTCTGTGCAGATCTAAATTCACTCTAGGTACTCATACCTTACCTTACCTAACCTTCATCCCACAGCATAAAGACAGGCGTGTTAGGTAAATTGGTCTCTATGAGGGTGAGGGTTAGTTTAAACGCTAAATTGCCTTTAGGCTTTACCTTCGACCAGAGAATGGAAAAAAAGGAAAATTTACTGCCTAACGCCCGAGGTTTAGTGGTTCCCTACTGATGCTGACACTCTGCTGGGAAAAATGTACCACCTAACAGAAGAAACCATCAGCCTCAGTTTTGGTTCTTCTTACCAGCCAGTCAAGAACCTGTGGAGAAGAAACCTGCTGACCTTTTTGTCAGGGAGGGTTTTTTTCGGTGTGTGTGCAGGGCCTGTTC
Source organism: Crenichthys baileyi (assembly GCA_036173005.1). Taxonomy (NCBI): domain Eukaryota; kingdom Metazoa; phylum Chordata; class Actinopteri; order Cyprinodontiformes; family Goodeidae; genus Crenichthys; species Crenichthys baileyi. The sequence continues at coordinate 21,745 of JAHHUM010000306.1, read as the reverse complement.
GCTACTTGTGCAGGTGAGAAGGATAAAAAAGAAAACAGTCTCTGTGGCTGGTTTAAGTTAAAACTTATTTTTCAATTTGCCTTCAGACCTCCTCTGACCCCTCCAATAACCCCTTCCTTTAATAACAGAGAATCCATAGATGTTGGAATCACTGTCTTTGTTCTGAACATTAGACATGAACAGGTGCATGACATCTTACAGGTGCATGACATCTCTGAGGACCTGAGATGGTCTTCACACATAGACACTGTTCGGAAGAAGGCCCAGCAGAGACTGTACTTCCTGAGGCAACTTAAGAAGTACAACCTTCCACAGGAGCTGCTGGTCATCTTCTACACTGCCATCATTCAGTCTGTCCTGTCTTTTATCCATCTCCGTGTGGTTCGGGTTCATCCACAAAACAGGACAGGTCCAGACTGCAACGAATAATCAGGACTGCAGAGAGAATCATCAGGGCTGACCTTCCCTCCATCCAGGACTTATACAGGTCTAGGGTCAGGAAAAGAGCTGCTAAAATCTCTGCAGACCCCACACACCCTGCACATAAACTGTTTAGAGTTCTGCCTTCAGGTGGCGCTACAGAGCACTGTTCACTAAAACCAGCCGCCACAGAGACAGTTTCTTCCCTCAGGCTGTTTCTCTGATGAACATTCAATAAAATACAAAACAACAGCAGACAGATGTTGCAAATGCACCTTTTTATTTATATATGTGTATATTGTACATTGTAAATATGTATATTCTGTAGTGCAAAAACAAAAACCAAAGAGCAAAGTGTACCGGAGTCAAATTCCTTGTTTGTATGTACAAACTTGGCAATAAAGCTGATTCTGATTCTGATTCTGATTCTGAGGTAGAGTGGGTCATCAGCACCAACAGCTCAACTCTTCTCTATACAGCTTACCAAGTGACCACCTGGGATTACAAGCTACACAGTCAATGAGCGCCCCCAAGTCGTCAAACAAATAGTTTCTTTCTTTGTTTTAGTGTTGTGAAGCACTTTGTGTCTTGAGAGGTGCCATATAAATAAAATTTGACTTACTTACTTAATGGTCCAGTGTGACCTTCACTAGAATAAGACCAGGTTTACTTCTATAAATGGTTATAATAATTTGTACTAATATCTCTGAGTATTTTCACATTCTTCAGGTACATGAAGATCTTTCATCCTTTGAGGACTTCCTTCTTGATGACTGCACGAGCTGCACGCAGCATCTCAGTGACCACGTGGGTTTTCTTCCTGGTTCCACTACCTGTATACATCACCCTGATGCTGGGCAGCAGAAGAACTTCTCCTCCTGCCAGAACTTGTGATGTTCTGCTCAGTGAACCAGCCCAACAACTCATATACATATTTATTCATGCTGCTGCTTTCGTCATCTTCCTGTCAGTGCTCTTCTCGCTGGTCTTCTTCTACTACAGCATATTCCGCAGGGTGTTGCAGATCCAGCAGAGGCAGCTAGGCTCCTCCAACTCCAAGAAGCTTGTGAAGTCTCACAGGCATGTGTTGGTGTTGGCCAGTGTCTTCTGCTTTTGCTTCGTTCCTTATCACCTGGTTCGACTTCTGTACGTCATACTTCGAGGACAATGTTCAGTGGTGTTGTACTACCTGAAGGAGGTGACCATCTTAATATCAGTTTTCAATATCTGTCTGGATCCTCTTATTTATGTTTTTCTTTGTAAGGCCTTCAGGGCTCAGCTGAACCTGCAGCAGATGTTCTTCACTACAAAAGACTAAAGTCTCTCAGTCTCAGAGGCTGAAGATAGATCAGACAACCAACAGACCTAGCAGGAAGTCAACGACCTCATTCCAGAAACTTCAAAAAAATGGAACACTTTCTAATTTGCTGTCACAAATAAGCTTATGGTTATTTACACTACTCATATACCATCAAGTGCTGCAGAAGCATGTTAATCATCCATTCATTTAAGTCAGGTGTGCTGCAAAAGAGAAACACTTAAAGCATGCAGGAAAGTGGGCCCTGAGGACCAGGTTAGGGGCCTCTGGTCTACAGTTATCTATGAATCCTGCAAAGTTCCATTCACTGGCATAAAGACAAACAGAAAAACATTTCATGGACTGATGAAAGCATGATTGTTCTTGTTGACATTATGAATGTTTTTGTATTTTAGTGCTCTCATTTGTTGTTCTGTTTTCCCATTGGTTTATTGTATGTCACGTGACATGTCTAATTTAATGCACCCGTGTGAAACAAAAGGTGTGTGTGCTCCTTAAACAATGGGAGAAACACCACGGAGCCGAGTTGAGCATTATGCGTGTCGTGTTTAATGCTGCGCCAAAAAGTGACTCTGTGAACAGGCTATGGGCCCAGGGTAATTAATCTGTACACTGAACTGACTTCACTGCAGAAATCGACGAGTGAGTCGGTAACGGAGTACATCATCAGAGCTGAGGCCGCGATCACCGCTTTAAGAAGCGCAGGTGAGGATTTGAGTGATGGACTTTTGATAGCCATGGTTCTGAAGGGGATCCAGAGATATTTAAGCCATTTACTATTTATATCACTCAAAGCGAAGATGGAGATAAATTGACTTTTTCAGAGTTTAAGACTAAACTCAGAAGTTATGAAGACATTAAAAATATGCACGGGAGTGTATCTAAAGACAATGTGATGAAAGCTAAGGCACAAGCTGCGCACCTAGAGGTGCAAATCATCCAGAGGCCGGAAGTTCTGAAATAGTGTGCTTTAAGTGTGGGATGAAAGGCCACATAAGCAGAATCTGCCAGCGGAAACAGTGGTGCAGTCACTGTAAAAATAACACACACAGCAACAGAACCTGCAGGCGGAAAAAGCAGCGGGACAACGCACGCAAATTAGCCGAAGAGGAGAGTGGCGGCGAGAAAGAGTTTGCTTTCTGGGTGAGTGACGCTGACACGCAAATGGACGACATCAAGAGGAGAGGTCTTGATGGTGGATGCCTGAGCAACGTCACACATTATCACTGACATCAGGAAAAGTTCCAGAGTTTGATGAAAGTTTCCAGGCCGAGACACACTGCATGGAATAGGCGGATGGAACAAGGTGTCTTGGAGTTGCTGAGCAGCGAGGAGAAGCGGAGGTGTATTTGATCGACAGCTGAGGTCGACGTCTTAAAACGGTGCGTGAGAGCGCACTGTACATCCCATCAATATCTGCACGACATCTTCTCAGTGAATGCTGCAACATCCAGCCGGGGGCAACTGTAATCAAAGAAGGGAAAGAGCGTTTTTTCTCAGACATGGTACCAAATTCCCCATTCACATATGTAACAAACCTATTTTCTTACAGACCGCGGACAAATGAATGTGGGGATCAGAGTAAAAAATGTTATGACTTACAAAGTTGGCATGAAATTCTAGGACATTGCAATTATGGAGACGTGTTGAAACTAGAAAATGTTGTTCATTGCATGGAAATTAAAGGAAGAGGTAAAACTATGCCATATTGTGAAAGTCTGTACAAAAGGGAAAAAATTTGTTCAACAAGGAACAGAGAGCCAGATACTAGAGCTAAAGTACCACTGGCAATGGTTCACACAGATTCAGCAGGTCCTATAGACCCAGTATCCAAAGATGGTCACATATATGAATAATCGTTGTTATTCTATTTGCAGTTTTTGTGTATTTTCTGAAAAACAAGAGTGACTCAGTACAAGCTACTGGAAAAGTTTTTTGGGTGTTTGTTATACTTGCAAACAGCAGAAAGGAAAACTTGATTCAAGGTGTGAAAAGGGCATTTTTCTAGGTTATGATAAGAATATCCAGCCTATATGCTCTACTATCCAACAAGCAGGAAAATTCAGAAGCACAGGCTTGTGGAATTTCTTATCCCAAGGAAAGGTGAGACAGATGTAACTTTTGGGTTGATGATATGATTAGAGTAGGTCCCAGAGCAACCAAAGTACCAGATACAAATCCAGAAAATGTTCCTGACCGTGAACTAAGCATAGGAGATGACCCGAGGCAAGTTCCAGCAATGCAACAAAACATGAGGAACAACCTCAAAGACGATACACCCTGTCAGAGAAAAAGAAACCAGGTTATCTGAAACGACTGTTTGTGGCATTGGAAAGGGTGCAACAACCAATATCGATTATTGTTACAGACTAATTGGTAATGTACCTCAAACCTAAAAAGAAGCTGTAAAAGTCAGTAAATGCGAAAGAATGGGTTATAGCAATGGATGAGGAAATGCAGTCATTAGACGAGACTGTCACTTTTACCCTGACCAACTTACCTGAGGGCAAAGCTGTAGTGGGGGGTAAATGGGTGTATGCAAAGAAAAAGGAATCTGATGGTTCAGACAAATATAAGGCTAAAGGGTTTCCAAGGGTAAAATCAGAGAAAGGAGTGAACTAAGATGAAACCTTTTTCACCAACTGCTAGCATGACAAGCATCAGGATATTAATGCAAAAAGTAGCACAAAAGAACATGTTTTGTTCACCAGATGGACGTGAAGACAGCATATTTACATGCCCAATAGAGTATGAACTTTATACTGGAGCAACCAGAGGGTTATAGGAAGGAATCTCAGAAAAATGAAAGACTTGTGTATAAACTGCAAAAATCCCCCTATGGACTCAAACAGTCAGGTAGAAACTGGGAACGAAATGTTACATGACTACCCCCATTTTGAAATCAAGTTTATTTAAACCCTGCTGATCATTGTGTTTACACAAAAGATTACTGATACTGAAATGGTGTTTATAATCATAGTGGTAGATGATTTGATCATTGCTGTCCAGTGATATGAAAGTCTTAGAGATGTGAAAGAGAAGCTTGCGTTACAAAATTTAAAATTAAGGATTTAGGAGAGTTGACACATTTTCTCGGTATTGACTTTGAGCATGGAGATGACAGTATTAAATGTCACAGTCCAGATGTGTGGGGAAAGACACTGAAGAAGTTGGAAATGCAAAACTGTAAGCCAAGGATGACACCCTGTGAGCAGGAACTCAACTATACTGATAATGCTGAAGTAATGAGTGATGTCAGAAGGTACAGTGAGGCAGTAGGGAGCTTAATCTATTTGTCAGCATGTACAAGACCAGATTTAAGCTATGTAGTAAGTAAACTGGCACAATATTTTGCAAATCCTACCATAGAGCAATGGAATACTGTTAAACATGTATTTAGATATCTAAAAGGCACGCAAAATAAAGGATTATGTTTTAAAAAGGGTGCCAGTGAAAACCTTATATATGCATACAGTGATGCCGATTGGGCAGCTGATGTAACAGATCGATGAAGTACTACAGGTTACTGCATGAGCCTAAATAAGGATGGACCATTAGTCTCATGGAAGACTAAAAGACAGCCTACTGTAGCACTGTCGACGTGTGAGGCAGAGTACATGGCACTAGCTGCTACTATACAGGACTGCCTATACCTAAGACAACTGTTATTCAACTTGGATGGTCTGGATTATTTAGGATAATCAAGGTACCATATCCTTAGCCAAAAATCCTGTATTCAGACAGAGATGTAAGCATATTGATATTAAATATCCATTTATAAGATCAGTTGTAAATGAAGGAAAAGCTATTCTGGAGTACTGTCCAACTAATGACATGGTTGAAGATCTACTGACCAAGCCGGCAACACAGATTAAGTTAAGAAAGTATGAAATGTTTATGTTTGGTGTATCAAAAATGTATTTGGAGTTGATACATTAAGAGTCTGTGGGAGTCACCCAAATGTGAGCAAGTGGGGCTGTTGACATTATGAATGTTTTTGTATTTTAGTGCTCTCATTTGTTGTTCTGTTTTCCCATTGGTTTATTGTACGTCACGTGACATGTCTAATTTAATGCACCTGTGTGAAATAATAGGTGTGTGTGCTCCTTAAACAATGGGAGAAACACCACGGAGCCGAGTTGAGCATTATGCATGTTGTGTTTAATGCTGCACCAGAAAGTGACTCTGTGAACAGTTCTGTTTTGGGTGTGGAAGCTGCAGACAGTTTGCCAGACACTCCCCCCAAATGCTGAATTCAAGCCACAGTACGCTGTGAAGCATGGTGGTATCATCACCAGGTATCATGGTATGGGGATGCCTCTTTTAGTATGGTATCGGGTTTGAATTTATAAAAATAATCAAAGAGATCATGTTGCCCTAATGCAAAAGATGAATTGCCCTAAAAATGGATGTTTTAACATGAAATTGACTCCAAACACACAAGTGAAATGGCAGCATATTGGTTACAGATTAACATAACGGGGAGGTCAGCCCAGTCCCTGGAAATTTATTCAATATAAAACTTGTGGAGTGACATTCAACAACCTGTATCTGAGGAAAACACTGGAAATGTAGAGGAATTGTGGAGTGTAGTCCAAGTCTCTGTAGTCCAGGTCATGGGCTGAGAAGAGCCAGAGGTTGATGGACTCTACATTCAAATGTGAAGCACTTCTCAGAAACAAGTGGTTCATTGTACAACTAAATATCAGTTCAGGATTGACAGGAAAGTTTAATCTTAAAACGTTTTTCAGGTTTTCCAGTCAATATTTGAGCTTGTAAAGAAAAATGCAACTATTATATTTCATTTTCTTCTCCTTCTGTTGAATGAGAACTGATGTGATAGAAATTTACTTCATGTTTTTATTTGGAACAGGATGTGTTGTGTTCCTGATGCATTTCCATGTATGGAAATAAAAGCTACACACGTTGCTCAGTTTTGTAAAGTTAATCCTGTTATTTTCAATACAACTGCATGCGTGAGAATGGGATGAAATTCAATGAGTTAGAATGAATCATTTCCTTGTGTCACACTATAAACATGTTGATGCCAGTCCACTGTGGCTCAGACATAAACGCTACAGACCACAAACATTAAAACAGCCTGGTTTTTAGGGAATGACCACAGAGGGAAACTGGTGGTAAAAGATGATGCTGCAGCAACTCACAGCTCATTTCTCTAGTAGATTTATGTTAACTATCCAGTCCCTTACTCTACCATCTGTATCCCCTGTATCCATGCTAGCATTATTCAATTTTTAAAGTTACAAACGCTAGCTGTTCTAACTGACAAACTGTTAGTATGCAAATGTTAGCTGTTGTCTCAAGGCAGCGTTTTAGGAGCCTGTTAGGAGCTTAAAGGGGACACATGATGCTTTTGAACCATTTCTTTCCCCCCTTAAACCATCCAGCTGTGGTCTATATAAAGTGGAACCTCAACGCTTTGGTCTGAACTCCTTGTTCTTGTAGCTCCTCAGGCTCCTCTTTTAGCTGTTTTCCGAGGAGCGTCTGAGAGCAACTCGTTTTGGTGCCGTCTCTTTAAATGGTGCTGAGGCCCCTTACACACCACCCCCCTCCAGGTCAAAGAGCGCTGCACTTTAACCCATTTCTGCCATTTTTGTAGTTTAATAAACAATTATCTAGCAGCGCAGAAACTAGACAAAAATGTCAAAACAATGAAACCTGTTAATGTAATTATAATATTAAAACCTGCAGTATGGTTCTGTCCTCCAGGAGCTAAAAGCAACACACAGCGCTAACATCAGCAGAAGACCCGATGCTACTGTAACCCTTATTTCTTGTCTCTCACCAATTCAGAGGGCTGTGGTTCCTGCGGGTTACAGTAGAATTATGACAGATGAATGTTTGGTTAGTTTTCCTAGCTAATATAACCACAACGCAGGACGGTCTTGACTCTCCTTTATTTTATTTCTTTCAGCCTCAACACATGCTTATCCCCCCGGTGTATCACCTAATTAGGTACACCGGAAACAACAGCTTATGGAACACAAAATAATTGTGGTGAAGAATGTATGAATAAAATAATTAATTCATACAAAATAATTAATTAAATATGTTAATGAAAAATAATAATACAGCGTCCATTAATAATTAAATTATAATTACTGGAATAATAATAGCATAGGCCAAATTATAGGTTACACTACTGCCATCAGAACCATGTCCAGGATGTTATATCAACACAATAAATTCATGTCTAAAATAAAGTTTACTGCTTTGCTACGTCCTTCGTTTCCATAGACTAAAGGAACTGACCCCTTAATCAGATGAAGGCTTTAAGGTAATCCTTCTAGATACTGGAGGAGGTTGATAAAGAACTCGTCCTTGAAGAGCTTCATGCAGACGAAGAGCAATTTCTCCACTGATGTGGGAACATTTCCATGAAAAATAAGATTTAGCCAGAGACTTGGAAGAGGTTCTGATGCTGGGGTACAGTGGAATGACGGCACACTTGAGCTTGGACTGCAAAATAGCAGTGAAAAATAAATATGGCAGATACGCGACATTGAAGTCCATGACCTTAATTAGATGTTCAGCAGCAAATACTGAGACGTAACAGTTGGAAAAACGTAACAGATGACAGAGAAAACTGAACGGACTGAAAAATGTAACTGAAAATAGGTATCTCCGCAACACCTGGAGAGACTAAATTTAACTTGTCTGCACTCCTACAGACTCCAAGTAAACAAAACATATTTAACAGTAAAATTGGAATTTGCATGACATGTCCCCTTTAAATCACATTTAAAGTGGACGTTCCCGGTGTTCACCAGATTCTCCAGAGATGGAACCAGTTTGGAGAGTATCACCACGTACTCCAGTAGCAGCGTCTGGATGACGGTCGCTTTCAGCGGTACTTCCTTCTATCCAGGATCCAGTTTGAGAACCTGCTGTCCCACGTTGGGGGGCCTCCGGGACACCAACCACAGTTCAATTCAATTCAGTTTATTTATATAGCGCAAATTCACAACACATGTCGTCTCAAGGCACTTCACAAAAGTGCCTTGAGACAGTACATCGCCACAGGCGATGTACTGTCCACATCTTCTAAATATAATGAACATTTTTGTGCCTAAACAATTGGACGAGGACCGCCAAAATACACCAGGCAAGAGCTGATATGACAACAGAATGTAGCATAGTACTCGTACTCGTCGTCTTCCGCTTTATCCAGGACCGGGTCGCGGGGGCAGCAGACTCAGCAGAGACACCCAGACGTCCCTCTCCCCAGACACCTCCTCCTGCTCCTCCGGGGGGAGCCCAAGGCGTTCCCAGGCCAGCCGAGAGACATAGTCCCTCCAGCGTGTCCTGGGCCATCCCCTGGGCCTCCTTCTGGTGGGACGTGCCTGGAACACCTCCAGAGGAAGGCGTCCAGGAGGCATCCAGTATAGATGCCCAAGCCACCTCAACTGGCTCCTCTCGATGCTGAGGAGCAGCGGCTCTACTCCGAGCCCCTCCCGAATGGCCGAGCTCCTCACCCTCTCTCTAAGGGACTGCCCGGCCACCCTATGGAGGAAGCTCATTTCAGCCGCTTGTAAACGGAATCTCGTTCTTTCGGTCATGACCCAAAGTTCATGACCATAGGTGAGGGTAGGAACGTAGACAGACCAGTAAATCGAGAGCTTCGCTTTTCGGCTCAGCTCTCTCTTCACCACAACGGACCGGCACAGTGCCCTCATTACTGCGGCAGCCGCACCGATCCGTCTGTCGATCTCACGCTCTATTCTTCCCTCACTCGTGAGCAAGACCCAAAGATACTTGAACTCCTCCACCTAAGGCAGGAACTCCCCTCCAAACTGAAGAGGACAAGCCACCCTTTTCCGGTCGAGTACCATGGCCTCTGACTTGGAGGAGCTGATCTTCATCCCAGCCGCTTCACACTCGGCTGTGAACCACCCCAGCGCATGCTGTAGGTCTTGGCTAGAGGGGGCCAGCAGGACCACGTCATCTGCAAAAAGAAGAGACGAAATCCACCGGTCCCCAAACCAGACCCCCTCCAGCCCTTGGCTGCGTCTAGAAATCCTGTCCATAAAAGTTATGAACAGGACCGGTGACAAAGGGCAGCCCTGCCGGAGTCCAACATGCACCAGGAACAGGTCCGACTTAGCGCCGGCAATGCGGACCAAACTCCTGCTCCGCTCGTACAGGGACCGGATTGCCCCTAATAAAGGGCCCCCGATTCCATACTCCTGGAGCACCCCCCACAAGGCATCACAAGGGACACAGTCGAATGCTTTCTCCAGGTCCACAAAACACATTTGAACCGGTTGGGCAAACTCCCATGAACCCTCGAGTACCCTGTAGAGGTTATAGAGCTGGTCCAGTGTTCCACGGCCGGGACGAAAAACACACTGCTCCTCTTGTAGCCGAGCTTCGACTATCGGCCGGACTCTCCTCTCTAATACCCTGGCGTAGGCCTTACCAGGGAGGCTGAGGAATGTGATCCCCCTATAATTGGAACACACCCTCCGGTCCCCCACCACCCCAGTCTGCCAGTCCAGAGGCACTGTCCCCGACCGCCACACAATGTTGAAGAGCCGTGTCAACCATGACAGCCCCAAAACATCCAGAGATTTGAGGTACTCAGGGTGGATCTCAAGCCTTGCCACCGCGGAGCTTTTTAACCACCTCGGTGACTTCAGCCTGTGTGATGAAAGAGTCCAACCCCGACTCCCCAGCCTCTGTTTCCACCAGGGAATGCGTGATGGCAGGATTGAGGAGATCCTCGAAGTACTCCTTCCACCGCCCAATATTGTCCCCAGTCGAGGTCAGCAGCCTCCCACCCCCACTATAAACAGTGTTGGCGAAGCACTGCTTCTCCCTCCTGAGGCGCCGGACGGTTTGCCAGAATCGCTTCGAGGCCAACCGGTGGTCCTTCTCCATGGCCTCACCGAACTCCTCCCAGGCCCAAGTTTTTGCCTCTGCCACAGCCCGGGCCGCAGCACGCTTGGCATCACGGTACCCGTCAGTCGCCTCAGGAGTCCCACAAGCCAACCACAGCCGACAGGACTCCTTCTTCAGCTTGACAGCATCCCTTACTGCCGGTGTCCACCACCTGGTTCTGGGATTGCTGCCGCGACAGGCACTGCAGACCTTACGGCCGCAGCTACGGGCAGCAGCCTCGACAATAGATGCGGAGAACATGGTCCACTCGGACTCTATGTCTCCAACATCCCCTGGAATCTGGCCGAAGCTCTCACGGAGGTGGGAGTTGAATACATCCCTGGCCGAGGGCTCCACCAGGCGTTGTCAGCAGACCCTCACTATGCGCTTGGACCTGCCAAGTCTGTCCGGCTTTCTCCTCCTCCAGTGGATCCAACTCACCACCAGGTGGTGATCAGTGGACAGCTCAGCACCTCTCTTCACCCGAGTGACCAAAAAAAAGGCCGAAGGTCTGATAATACGACAACAAAGTCGATCATTGACCTCCTGCCTAGGGTGTCCTGGTGCCAAGTGCACTGATGGACACCCTTATGCTTGAACATGGTGTTCATTATGGATAATCAGTGACTAGCACAGAAGGAGAGGCTGAGATGAGAGGCTGAGATCTCGCGAGAGTTGTGCGTAAGTAATATGGCGGTATACTGGTAAACAAACACGACAGAACTCAGATAAAACAAGCCAATAAATTCAAGCCGAACATAGAAACGTTTAAAATACTAACCACTGTCTCATATTGTCCCAATAAAACAAACTGGACGAGGAAACCTTGGAGAGCCTGGAGAGTTACGTGGACGAATGTTTTGATAACATTGTAATGGGCAAGCCACAAAAATCTCCACCCATGGCCACACCAACATCAAAACGCACCCGTTCAGAGTGCTCGGCCAGCACCTCCACTATCTCTCCAGAGAAAAGCTACGTTGATGTCCTGGATTCTATCAACAAGAAGCTAACCAGCCTGGATGCCCGTCTAGCCCTGGTGGAGGTTCTCCACAGGGAATTTCAAACTCTGAGGGAGTCTCTGGAGTTTAGCCAAGAACAACTCGCTTCGCTCACAGTTGAGAACCAGACACTGAGGGATAGCGTGAAAACACTCACCGATGGAATGACGCAGCTGTCTGGAGAAAATAAAAAAAATGAGAGAGACCATCCTGGATATACAGGCCCGGGGCATGCGGGACAACCTTGTTTTCTCCGGTATCCCGGAACGGGCAGAGGAGAACGCCGAATCCACGGTCCGTGAAACTTCAGCTAAAACTCCCAAGTTACGAGGTAAAAAACATCACTTTCCATCGTATTCACCGGCTCGCAGGTAAGAAACCCGAACACAGCCGACCTCGGCCAATCGTAGCAAAATTCGAGCACTATAAACAAAAAGAGCAGGTCAGAAGACGGGGCAGAGAGCTGCGGGGAACGAACTTCAGCGTCAATGACCAGTTCCCAAAGGAGATCCTCGATCGGAGACGAGTTTTATTCCCAATTAGGAAGAAATATATCAGCGAAGGCATCAGAGCTACAGTGGCTGTAGATAAACTTTATATCAATGGTCAGTTGTTTAGAGATCGGGAGATCACTCCCTGGCTTTATTAGGAGCAACAGCAGGTTAATCTATAACATGTAACACTGGTTAGATAAGAGGTTAGATATCTGGCAAATGTAATCTTATGTAAAGCACAGCTCAGCATGTTGTTTACATTGTTTCATGTGGCTGGGCTTTTGGGTATCTGCTCTTTGTTTGTCTCCTCTCATCTTCCTCTTATTTACACTTGTTACCACACCTCTATGTCACTCTCTTTTCTTTCTGTCACACACAAAAGCACATTCACTCACACACAAATATCTATTAACATAACCTTATATCTCTCACCCCCTCTTACCCCCAGCAGCCTCTTAATTTTTTGTCTTTTTACCTGCCATATCTCTGCTTCTGGACTCCATATCACGCAACCCCAGGCACTGACTACGATTTCACTTGGGTCTATCTGTTTCTGTGGTGACATGCGCTGTACAATTTTAGCGACACACGCACAGCTATGGGCACACTAAGGTTTCTCACGTGGAATGTGCATGGAGCCGGCACCAGAGAGAAAAAGTTACAAATTTTTAATCAGATTAAACGACTACAGGCAGACGTTGTCTTATTACAAGAGATTCATAAATCTGCCACAGCTGCAAATGATCTTAAATCACCTGAGTTTCCTAATCTGTTTTCCGCCTGCTATAATTCTAGGCAAACTGGGGAAGTAGCAATCTTAATTCACAAAAATGTTAACTTTACAGTATTAGACTCAGTTACAGATCCAGAGGGTAGATTTATAATAATAAAAATATCTATACATAGCCAAAAGATATGTATTTTCAGTATATATGCCCCAAATGTTGATGAACCCCCATTCTTCCATTCTTTTTTTTCTGCACTGTCTAAACACTTGGATTGCTCACTTCTTCTTAGGGGCGATCTCAACTTTGGTCTAAATGAAGAAATAGACAGGCGGAGTACAACAGGGACTCAGCGCAGTTGGCAATCAATAAACATAGTTAAACAGTACATGAGCGATTACGGACTTTGCGATGCATGGCGATCTCTTCACCCTAATCACAGAGAATATAGTTTCTTCTCACAGGTCCATCACTCTTACTCTCGTCTGGATTATTTCTTAGTCAGCAGCTCGTTGCTGACTGACATTTCAGACACTGAGATACACCCTATAGCTGTCAGCGATCATGCTCCTGTCTCCTTAACTATAGTAAATAAGAAAGAAAACCCACAAAGCAAAAACTGGAGGTTTAATACATCATTGCTTAAGGATGAGAAATTTATCCAATATTTTAAAGAAGAGTGGACTTCATATTTGGAATTTAATGACCTCCCAGGGACATCAACATCTGCTCTCTGGGAGACAGGGAAAGCTGTGATGAGAGGTAAAATAATCTTATTCTCATCACATAAGAAGAAAAAAGAAAACAAACGTATACAAGAATTAGAAGAAACCATTAAACTGTTAGATGCTTCCCAGGAAGAGGAAAAGCTGGGCAAACTACGTAAAGCAAAACTTGAATTAAATGAAATCAACGACAAAAAAACCCAATTCTTAGTACAAAGACTTCGTGTACAAAACTTTGAACATGGCAATAAATCAGGTAGCTTTTTAGCTAACCAACTAAAAATAAATAAAAAAAGAACAACGATATTTGCAGTAAAAGACTCGACAGGGAATACAATTTATGATCCTGAAAGAATAAACAGCACTTTCAGAGATTTCTACAAAGCTTTATACTCACCACAGATAGATCCGTCAGAAAATGACATCGATCAATTTCTGGACAAAGTAACAATTCCTAAACTATCAGATAATCAAGCGATGGCCTTGGATGTACCACTGACTTCAGCCGAAATCCAAGAAGCTCTCCCAAGCATGCCCAATAAAAAGGCTCCAGGCCCAGATGGATTCCCAACAGAGTTTTACAAAGAATTCTGGAATATTTTGGCCCCAATATTCCAAAGAATGGTGCAGGAAATCGAAAAAAATGGCAGACTTCCGCTAAATATGAATTCTGCCAACATTACTCTCTTGTTAAAACCAGGAAAAGACCCAGTACTCCCTTCCAGCTACCGACCTCAAAATAATCTGTAAAGCCCTCGCAAAAAGACTAGAAAAGGTTACTCCCCTCATAATACATCCCGACCAAACTGGTTTTATTAAAGGTAGGCATTCATCCACTAATTCACGCAGATTACTTAATTTAATAGACTCGTCCTACAGTAAAAATATTGAGACCAATATATTATCTCTAGATGCAGAAAAAGCATTTGATAGAGTTAACTGGAAATTCTTGTTTGCAACCTTGACTAAATTTGGTTTTGGAAGCTCTTTCATAAACTGAATAAAAATATTATACAGTTCCCCAGCGGCATGTATCAGAACAAATAACCAAACATCTTCCCGCTTCTGTCTTCAGAGGGGCACCAGGCAGGGATGCCCACTTTCCCCCTCATTATTTGCTATTTTTATTGGACCACTAGCAGCAGCAATCAGATAATCTAAAGGTATTAAAGGCATAAAATGCAGGAATATTGAACATAAAATATGTCTTTATGCAGATGATGTATTACTCTTTCTCCAGCATTCGCAAACCTCTGTCGCTCAGGTAATTGAATTGATAAATTCTTTCTCAAGAATTTCGGATTATTCAATAAATTGGTTGACATCGACTGTTCTTCCAATTAACTGTTCTTTCCACAATTCCCTTAATATACAACTACAGTCAAGGAATATTACATATTTGGGTATTAATGTTTCTCCTAGATTGGCAGATTAAACAAAACTGAACCACATCCCACTCTTAAAAAAAGTGGAAGATGATCTTGCTAGATGGAAATCTCTACCCATATCACTCATGGGCAGGGTTGCTTCAATTAAAATGATGGTCTTGCCAAAAATTAATTACTTATTCTCAATGATTCCGAATAAACCGTCATCTGACTGGTTCAGATCTTTGGACTCCTCCATCACTAAATTTCTCTGGAAAGATAAGCCCCCACGTATTAGCCTAAAAACACTACAAAAGACCAAAGATAGAGGAGGACTAGATCGGTCTAACTTTCATCATTACTTCTTACAGGCTACATTACATCTCAAAATGGTTTAAATACAGTCCTCTAGATAAACCCTGGCTAGACGTAGAACAGACATTATGCAATAATATAAGGATTTCCGATTTACCATTTATTAGCTCAAATATAAAACGGCATGTATGCTTCAAAAGCCTCAAAGTCAGCACCTCTCTGACAGCATGGTGGGAATATCTAAAAATGACAGGGTCTTCACTTATTCCATGCAGACGTACACCCATCTGGAACAATCCTGACATCCTACAAAAAAATAATATGATAAATTTTCCATATTGGAGGAGTAAAGGAATTGAATACCTGGAACATGCTGGGTGGCTCCCCTGGGACTCTCCACTGCTCTTCTCTAGGGGGGTTGCGGTGGTCCCGGCGGTGGTTCTCCTGGGGTTCCTGTGCTTTTGGGGGCCTTTGGATGTCTGTGGCTCGGATCTCCTCAGTGTCCGCCCGGGGACCACGGGGCAGGTCGGTGGGTCCTCACACTCGCTATTGCATATTTTTGTGGAGAAACCTTGTATACAAAGCGCGTCCACACAGGTGTTGATAGATACACAGATGATCTATATTGGGCTGCACTTCTCACTAAGTACATTTTACATTCATAAATCCCGTGTGCTAATTTGTGTATAAGCAAGCAGGGTGTAATCTTTTATTCTATTCATCCTTCTTTCTCTCCTCCACTCTCTCCTCCTTTTTTCCCCTTCTTCCCTTTTGCCCCATCTCTCTCTTTGTCAAGCTTCTGTTTTCCTTTTCATTTCAGTCTCCATGTCCGTAACAATTGAAATATTCTCAAAGAAGTTTAGAATAAAGTTTCTTTTATAAATATCAAGCAGAGCTTTAAAGCAATAGCTGTGATGCTCCGCTTGTGAAAGTAAATCTGTTGGGCAATTTCTTGGCACTCAGAAAACAATTCCGAGCGCTACTCTGCTGGACAGGACACGGTAAAAAAAAAAAAAAAAAAAGAAGTCCAATAACAAGGCCGAGGTCTCCACCTTCGTCCACCACCCAGTCCTCTTTGCACCAGTCCCTCACGGTTCCCCCTGCAGGTGGTGGGCCCACTAGGGGATGGCCTCGCGTCTCTCGTATGGGCTTGGCCCGGCCGGGTCCCGCGAGGAGCAACCCGGCCACCAGGCGCTCTCCGGCGAGTCCCGCCGTACCGGGCGACGTCACGTGCCCCGATATTCTAGTCCTCATGAAGGATTCTTGAACCGCTCTTTGTCTGACCCATCACCTAGAGCCTGTTTGCCATGGGAGACCCTACCAGGGGCATTTACTGTTTAATCAACCGTTTCACTGCAGGTGGAGGATCTTCGACCTTATTTTGACTGACAAATCTCTTGCTCAAAATAAACAAAAACGCTTTCTCTTTATTTGAATATTTATTAAATCAACAGCCCTAATACACCACGCTCTTCCCATTCAATAATCTTCACCTAATCAAACATGCAAAGTTCTACATAAAAGGGTAAAATATCTAACTAAACAAAATAAAACAAAACAGCATTGAGTGTGTATGAAAATTAAACCAGCAGTTATGGCAAACAAGTGAGAATATGGTGCTGAGCGGAGCTTTGGGAATGGCCCCGCCAAAATGTAGCTCAGTGTAACACACATACAGGGTCATAAAACTTCCCCCAAAGTTGGAAGCTCAGCGAACAAAGAATAATAAAACTTTTGGCGGCAAACCAGTAAAAGCAACACGCAGGATGCAGACAAAGAGATGGTGAGTTTCCCCCATGAAATTCTAACGGTCCAACTGTAAAATGTACCCTGAGCTTGCTCTCAGGTGTTAAAACAACACAGCAAAACACACACGGCTTGAAAAGCACAGCGGCTTTCAGATGTCCAACAGCAATCAAGTTTCAATACAATATTTCATGCACATACAATTTAGAACACATTGGGCTATAAGTGGCGATTCTAAATCGCCCTAAAATCCCACTCTATCCTGCCCAAGCTATTTCTAAAAAAGAAAAAGAAAATAAAATTACAACACCAAGTAATAAATTACTTGGTGTTGTCTCCTCTGAGCAGAGGGAGAGGAGGAGGGGGAAAAGTTTCCACGCGTCCGTGGATAACTCAGGAGAGCGGTCAGTTTCATCCTCTGGCCTCCTTGGCGAAAAGGAACGATATGACGGACCGTCAACAGTCGGCTGAAACAAAAACAAGGATGGCAATTCCGTCTCCTTGAAACCTCCGGGTGATTTTTCTTTTGTTACGTGTTAAACTCACGTCTTCGATCGGTACAGTGACATTTCTGGCCTTCTTATTCCAAAAACTTCTTTCATGAATTTTCCTTCTCGTTGGCCAACGGGGGGAGAGTGAGTGAAAGTCCACGTGGGATTTCTTCTTCAGAGTGCTGCGCCCCAGATGCTGGTCCGGTATCCAGCTTGGAAGCAATGGTGGGCATCTCCGGTGCCCTTATATTGTCCACTGTGATGTCAGAGCTGCGAATCCCCCGTCCTATCAGGCGCGTTGCCCGCTGGGATTTGTAGTAGCGGACTATCCTGGGGTACAAACGGCCGATGACGCCGGAAGGCATAGTGGCGTCCAGCAACGTACAAATGGTCCAATATTCAGCAAACAAATGGTCCAACATAACTGTTATGCTGAACAGAGGGCTATGGATGCAACGCGAATAAACAGAAACATTCAGATTTTTTAACTCCAGCGAAATTCGCTTCCCATCTATCACGGGTTTAGTTTTGCTCCATTCGCCCTAATCGCCCTGGTTGCATTGCACTGCAATAAAATATATTTATGTTTGTGGTTGTAATGTGACAATATGTGGAAAATTTAAGGGGTATGAATCCTTTTGCAAACCACTGTATGCTACGTTTAAAGCAGGTCCCACACAATTTGTAGCCCAACTAATGAAAATAGATAGAAGGATAAAAAAGTGAAAACATATCTTAAAGTAAATCAATGAAGAAAAATAAATCAAATAAAAGACACAAACAGATCACTTGCAATCTGAACATTATTTTACACCAGCATGGACAAGCACAGCTTGATTGTCTCTGCTGCACCATCAGTCCACGCTGAGTCCATTATCTGAGGGTGTATTCACACTTGCCACTTTTGGTCCCCTTTAAACGGACCAGAGTTCGTTTCCCCTCTTGGTCCGGACCTTTTGTGCAGGTGTGAATACACTCAAGCGAACCCTGGTCCGGACCAAACAACCGGACCGAGACCCACTTTTTGAGGTGGTCTCGGTCCGCTTCCAAACGGACTCTGGTGCGGTTCGCTTATGGTCTGAATAAAAACTGGCCCCGATCCGAACCAACTACAAAAAGCGTACGTGTCTTTGGACATAAAAAGCCACCGTAGCCAGTAGCAAAGGTGTGTGTTGTAAGGTAATCGTACCTGATAAGCTGTGTGTTGCTTAGCAACGCTACCGGCTTGTTGTGGGACAAGGCACGTAGAGAACATTGGCGTTCAGCACGCATTCTCCGACACGGTTCCAAAATTATACATGGAACGTCTCAAAGTCTGTGTTGAATGAGCTGCTCTTGACCCTCACAATAATATTGCAGCTGTAATAACGACATAAATATGCAGAACAGAGGTTCTGCAGCAGCACGTCTACAGCTGTTTTCCTAAATTTCCGGGTCTGTGCTCTGTCCCGCCCCCGTCATTTCTGTCCAATGGGAACAATGATCGTCACCGGCGTGGCTCTGTTTACAATTAATAGTTCACTTGCAAAAAGTACAATGTGAAAACAAACCGCACCAAATGAAAAAAATAAAGTCCGCTTTTGGTCCGGACCAAACAAGCGGACCAAAGGACTTTCCTGGTGTGAATACACCCTGAGCCTGGCTCAAGCAGATCCTAAACTCACGTCCAAATTGATGAATCCCAAAATGAAAACGACTGAATGCTCGTTTTTCTGTCATATTAATATTTAACAAAGAGGGCAACAGATTTCAGCAACAGCAAAGGCTCAGTCTGATGGAAAAATCTATGACAGCGTTAAAGTTTCTTTAATTAAACCCTATAACACATCCGGTAATAAACAGGAAGCCAGCAGGGGAAATCCAGTGCTGGTGTGATAGACTCGTGCATCCTCGTTTCTGGTAGCAGTTGAGTGGACATTTAACCGCAGTATTTCCTGCCACAGAGTTGTTGCATTAAAGGATTGAAATAAAGCAAAGAATTTTACTTTCTTTAAGCATGAGTTTGTTTTTTGCATTAATTATGATACCTGCAGTGATCACAATAAGAAAGTTGTCTCTAATGTTCAAGATTTTACGTTTCAGGACAGAAAATATGTTTAGTCATAATGGACAGCACCATGTTTGGAGAAAACTAAACATAGCATTTGAGCTCAAACCACTTATATCGACTGTGAGCACAATGGAGAAGGGTTGATGATTTCAGGCACCCTGCAGTCATGGTCCATGAACATCTCTGTAAACCAAAATATGGGACCATCTGTCCAACAGCTGAAGTTTGGACCAAACTGGATCTTAAAAAGTACAATGATCCCAAAACAGCATCAGATCAACAACTGAATGACTGAGACAGAAGACACTCAGTGAGCTGCAATGGCCCAGTGAAGGTCCAGACCACAACCTGACTGAAAGCTGTGATGGGACCTTTAGAGAGCTGAGCAGAAACCTCAATGACCTCATTCAATGCTGGATAGAAGAGAGGGTCAAAGGTCTTGCCCTTTACTAGTGCACACCACGAGAGTGAGATGCTCTGTAGGATGAAGAATAAAATTAACTTTATAACTCTAAAGTTGTACAATGTTCACGTTGGAGGCCTTACTCTTTAAACAGGAGGTCTTTGTGCTCTATTTCATAGACACCTTGTCACCTAAGCAGCTTAATGAAGAATAAGATGTTTCTCCTTTTTGCTAAAAGACATTTTTCTTTGGTTGTTAGTCTGTGTGCTCCTCTGTGGGGCGGATGGGATTTAATCAGATGTCATTATTATCAGTCAGCTGTAACTCTCTATGTATTTCAAAGCACTTTAAGTTTCTGTAACAGCAACATTTTCAAATTATCCCAACCTGATAACGTTGTTTTGTCTGACCAATGTGCCGATTCCAGTTTTAGATACAGTCTTTGTGCTTGTTATACAATCTATACAGCCATCGCTGTTAAAGTTTTCAGGTATTGGTCTTATTATATGAAATAGTCCAAACCCCCCAATGAATTCCGATCCCAATTTCATGAGTCCCCCACCCCAATGAACCTCAACATGAATTTCCCGACAGGGCCACCCCAAACCAGGACACAGACATCGAACACATGCACTGAACCCAAACGCCATGAATTCCCTCCCTACAGCACATGCGCACACCCCCACAGGTGAGCTTCATCCCCGAAAAGCCGACAAAGTGACACCCACACAGTGCAAGCTCCACACACAGCCCTGCTCCAAGCACCCCCGCTGCATCCTGCCCCCGCCACACAGAGCGCGTGACGGCCCGGCACCCGGCCAGGGGCCAGAGCCACAGAAGGAAGCATTGGAGGGAGGTCACAACAGCACACCAGGGACTGGACACCCCGCCAACCCCACACCCAAACCCCTGAGGTGCCCCAGGATGCCGGCCACCCACCCTCCCGCACAGTACACCCCGCCACAACAGGCAGGCCGGCCAGCCCCTCCACCAAAGCAAAGCCACATCTCAAAAGAAGAAGCAAAAAAAGAGAAGCAAGATGGCGGCGCACATGGTCGCAGCGGCTCGTAGCTCTCACACAAAACAGTGCTTTTTAGTGTTTTTGTTAGTTATCTCGTTTCTTCTCCGCTCAACCTGTCGCGCGCTGACCACCTACAGCCGACAGGATCTTTTCCGTATCGGATTACGGTGCAAACAGTCCACATCTGAAGAGTCTACAGACACACGCAACACACCACCGGAGTTAGCCCGGACACCGGGCCCCCCTTGGGCACTCATCCCCGCGGGCAGGAGGAGGAGGCAGCGTAGGGAGAGGAAGCAAAAGCGTGGATGCCGGGCTGGGGTCCTCGTCCAACTGCGGAAGCGACCACACTGACCGTCGCTGCCCAGCGTTTTCCTCTCCAACGCCAGATCCCTCGCAAACAAGATGGACGAGATGAAGCTCCAGCTGGAAGCAAACAGGCTTGTTCGGGACTGTTGCATCCTGCTGATCACGGAGACCTGACTTCATTCATCCATTCCAGACACGGCTATCGAGCTAGCAGGCCGCACAGCTCACCGGCACGACAGGAGCCGCGACTCCGGTAAGACCAGGGGAGGAGGACTGTGTATGTACGTGAACAACAGCTGGTGCACAAACACATCCACCATCGATAGGCACTGCTCCGCTGACCTGGAGTTCATCACGGTCAGATGCAGGCCTGTTTACCTTCCCCGTGAGTTTACCGTAGTCTTGGTAACAGCTGTGTGCATACCACCGGATGCTAACGCTAGCTCGGCCCTTAGCCAC